>CM077181.1:700000-740000 GCA_039654105.1 Coreius guichenoti
AAACATTTACAGAGAATGATATAAATGACAAAACAATGACTGTAATTTGTCTAAATGTGCAGTTAAAATAAGATTTCTGTATTTCAATGAGAATTTAGGGTAGATGACATGAAAATAATGTCAATGCAACAAAATCCATTTTATATATATATATATTATACAAAATACAAAAGGTAAAAAATAATATATTTAAACAATTTTTTTTAACCTTTTGTATACATTTTCTAGATTATTTTCTTACAGTGTGTGTATATATTTATTCATTTATATACTTACAAACTGTATATACACACAAGAAAATATTATTTACACAAATTTATTTACACATATATATATTTATATATATATATATATTCACACACACATATACATGTATATTATGTAAATTAAAAAAAATTATATATATATATATATATATATACACACACACACACACACACACACGTATATTATGTAAATTAAAAAAAAAAAAAAAAAAAAAAAAATATATATATATATACACACACACACACGCATATATATATATATATATATATATATATATATATATACACACACACACACACACACACACACACACACACACACACACACAGACAGATACACACACACGCAAGAAAACAATCTGTAGAAAATGAATAAAAAATGTAAAAAATGTATATATACTGTATATATATAAATAAATAAATGTAAATAAAAAACTAATAAAAATAAATAAATTATGAATAAATTATAAATATATATATATATATAGAGAGAGAGATAGTCAAACCAAAAATGATTAAATTAAAAAAAATTATATATATATATATTATGTAAATTAAAAAAAAATTATATATATATATATATATATATATATATATATACACACATATATATACACACACACACACACACAGATACACACACACACGCAAGAAAACAATCTGTAGAAAATTAATAAAAAATGTTTATATACTGTATATATATAAATAAATAAATATAAATAAAAAACTAATAAAAATAAATAAATTATGAATAAATTATAAATATATATATATATATAGAGAGGGAGAGATAGTCAAACCAAAAATTATTTAGACACCAGATATCATTTTTCACTAGTGTGTGCAGGACACTATAGTTCATTTCTGTAAGTGAGGAGAGCAAAATAAAGTAAACTGTGACATATTATACCCAAAAATTCTTCATACAGTGACTACCAGTGAAATTTTTGCTGAAGTGTTTTTTCTTTAATTGCTAATGTGACCTTTGACACCACAGACTGAACAAAATGAAGCATTGCTTGGTCATTGGTTGAGCTAAACTGGTATTATCTAATTGTGTTCTTAAATCTAACAGCTGATTGGTTGATTGTAATCCATTACACACCTTTCTATCAAAGTTATCTGACATTATCAAGATGAATTTGTTCTGACACAGAATTCTTGTCATTTTATTACCATTTTCTAAACTATAGCGAATAAACTGATAATGTGAGAAAATGTTGACGGTGTCTGAATACATTTTGGTTTGACTGTACATATGCATGCAATTGTCTTTAAAAAACTAAAAGGCTAACAGTGTTTGACCTGTAACCCAGTTCGCTGAGAACAGCATTCTCTCATGCGGCTCCTGAACTCGATCAATATCCTGACAGTCATATATCAGTGCGGCACATTAAATATGGCTGATTTCACATGACGGACGTCCTGTAAATAATTCAGAGGCAGAGAGTGACAGCCTCACGCGTGACACGGACACACAGGAAATGAATTTCCCCCGAACTCCCTGGTGTGAGGTTTCAGCGCACAGAGACACGAGAGCGCGGCGGAGAAACGGCTCAGGCCGAGGCGGACGCGAGGATTATTTGGGCCGGTGCATCACACTCAGGTTTGATTTATTTTTAATGGTAGGTCAGGGACATAAAAGGTAACGCTCAATGACTGCAGGGAATCTGCTATATTTAGTCTGGCCCGTGCCACATGACAGACTGATTCACACACACACACACACACAGGACGTGTCTGTCCATTCCAACAGCAGGTGTTTACATGTGTGAGAAGAGGGGTCACTCAACAGAACGACAGTTTAACATCAAAACAACATAATGAATATTCTGATACGCGTCTGTTTACACCAGCAATCTTTAAATCAATACACACTCATTTCACCAAATGACACCATCATAAGCAAACGTGACTCTTCCTCAGTGCAATAATACGACACACTCAATGGAAAACTACGTTGAAACATTTCCATATACACGCAAAAACATGTCATACATGAGAGGAAAAAAAAACGAAAATCTCAAACAAATCCAGCCAGAAAACATTTACATTTTCTGCATCAAACAAATCGCATTTGTTTACAAGACCTGAAAGTGCCATCACACTAATCTGACGATCAGCATACCATCTTACTGTTCATTCATAACATCTGGATCAGAAACATCTGGGTTGAACATGGCAACACTTCACAATAAGGTTTCATTAGTAGAACTAACTAACATTAACAAAGGCTAATAAATACTGTAACATGTATTGCTATTGTTAATGCATTACCTAATGTTAACAAATGAGACCTTAGTGTAAAGTGTTACTAATTATATTTTATTTGATGCGTTCATTCATCATGTCTGTAGCGAAAATGGTGCATAATCAAGTTTATTTCTTTAAAGCGGCAGTTCACTCAAAAATAAATATTCTGACCATTTTATTTGTGGAAAACATCATTTTCATTGTTTGGATACAAACAAACCTTGAGAGATTTCCCAAAATATCTTCATTTGAGTTCAACTGGAGATGCACAAGTCTGGATAAATTGAGAATCACAATTTTTTTTGTTTCAAATACAGTGGGGAGAACAAGTATTTGATACACTGATGATTTTGCAGGTTTTCCTACTTACAAAGCATGCAGAGGTCTGTAATTTTTATCATAGGTACTCTTCAACTGTGAGTGACAGAATCTAAAACAAAAATCCAGAAAATCACATTGTATGATTTTTAAGTAATTAATTTGCATTTTATTGCGTGACATAAGTATTTGATCACCTACCAACCAGTAAGAATTCCGGCTCTCACAGACCTGTTAGTTTTTCTTTAAGAAGCCCTCCTGTTCTCCACTCATTACCTGTATTAACTGCACCTGTTTGAACTCGTTACCTGTATAAAAGACACCTGTCCACACACTCAATCAAACAGACTCCAACCTCTCTACAATGGCCAAGACCAGAGAGCTGTGTAAGGGCATCAGGGATAAAATTGTAGACCTGCACAAGGCTGGGATGGGCTACAGGACAATAGGCAAGCAGCTTGGTGAGAAGGCAACAACTGTTGCCGCAATTATTAGAAAATGGAAGAAGTTCAAGATGACGGTCAATCTCCCTCGGTCTGGGGCACCATGCAAGATCTCACCTCGTGGGGCATCAATGATCATGAGGAAGGTGAGGGATCAGCCCAGAACTACACGGCAGGACCTGGTCAATGACCTGAAGAGAGCTGGGACCACAGTCTCAAAGAAAACCATTAGTAACACACTACGCCGTCATGGATTAAAATCCTGCAGCGCACGCAAGGTCCCCCTGCTCAAGCCAGCGCATGTCCAGGCCCATCTGAAGTTTGCCAATGACCATCTGGATGATCCAGAGGAGGAATGGGAGAAGGTCATGTAGTCTAAAATAGAGCTTTTTGGTCTAAACTCCACTCGCCGTGTTTGGAGGAAGAAGAAGGATGAGTACAACCCCAAGAACACCATCCCAACCGTGAAGCATGGAGGTGGAAACATCATTCTTTGGGGGATGCTTTTCTGCAAAGGGGACAGGACGACTGCACCGTATTGAGGGGAGGATGGATGGGGCCATGTATCGCGAGATCTTGGCCAACAACCTCCTTCCCTCAGTAAGAGCATTGAACATGGGTCGTGGCTGGGTCTTCCAGCATGACAACGACCCGAAACACACAGCCAGGGCAACTAAGGAGTGGCTCCGTAAGAAGCATCTCAAGGTCCTGGAGTGGCCTAGCCAGTCTTCAGACCTGAACCCAATAGAAAATCTTTGGAGGGAGCTGAAAGTCCGTATTGCCCAGCGACAGCCCCGAAACCTGAAGGATCTGGAGAAGGTCTGTATGGAGGAGTGGGCCAAAATCCCTGCTGCAGTGTGAGCAAACCTGGTCAAGAACTACAGGAAACACATGATCTCTGTAATTGCAAACAAAGGTTTCTGTACCAAATATTAAGTTCTGCTTTTCTGATGTATCAAATACTTATGTCATGCAATAAAATGCAAATTAATTACTTAAAAATCATACAATGTGATTTTCTGGATTTTTGTTTTAGATTCCGTCACTCACAGCTGAAGAGTACCTATGATAAAAATTACAGACTTCTACATGCTTTGTAAGTGGGCAAACCTGCAAAATCGGCAGTGTATCAAATACTTGTTCTCCCCACTGTAGAGATTATGATTCTCCCACGATTATGAACTGACAACTAAATACAATAACGTAAATTACTAGAGGTTCTGACAAAATATTAATTGCTGCAGTCTATTTAAAAATGTTTAATTAATTAGAATGAATATTTAAAAAAAAAAAAATAGGGTTGAGTGAATGATTCAATGACTCACTCATAAAGACTTCACTTGTTTCATTACTGGATAAATCAGCATTTTTGAACGAATCTCTTGAGGGAATGATTCAGTGACTCACTCAAAAAGACTTCACTTGTTTCATTACTGGATGAATCAGCGTTTTTGAACGAATCTCGAGTGAATGATTCAATAACTCACTCATAAAGACTTCACTTGTTTAATTACTGGATGAATCAGTCTTTTAGAACAAATCTCTCGAGTGAATGATTCAATAACTCACTCATAAAGACTTCACTTGTTTCATTACTAGATGAATCATTGTTAATTAACAATGTCATAATTAATGTAATTGATACAATCATTATTTAAAGCATCAAGTTAATTTCAAAAAGTGATTCACTCTATGTTGATCGCTACCGTAGACATCAGTATTTATATCTGAATGATGAACTTTTATCCCAATACTTCTGTTATAATATGAAGACAGAAATAATGATCCTGTGTGTTGAAAAGACTGTTTGTGAAGCTGTTTAACGATTGAGCGGTGATCTTTTTAATGATTAATCGTGCAGCTCTATGTTCAACAAAAGAAGAAAGAATGTAAATAAAGATCTAAGGAAATACTATACTTCAAAATTCCCTTCCTTTTGCAAAATTCACTAGCAATTTCTGTGTGCAAACTGTCCGTACACCAGTGCAATAAAGCGCACTACACTGAAGCGAGCGAGACGGTGTAACGCGACTCCTTCACCTGGACAGATAAAAGGAAGACAGCAGAGGAGAGGACGACACTCAAAAGACTCGACGGCGCGAAAAGTGAGACGGCCAATTTGGTGTAACCAGAGTGTGTGTGATCCTCTGGGGGAGCAGAAGAGATCAGGATCTTATCAACACCTCATCGAAACACGAGCAGACCCTCATGGAGAAACACAGCTCACAAGCAGCTTATTTCACATGAAACTGCTGGAAGACCAAGAGGAAGAGGATGCTCTGGGGTCACACACCCTGTCAGAGGTCAAATAAAGACAGCAGCCCCTTCACATTATAATCAATGAAGCCATCAGCTGAAGAGAGACACACACACTGCTCCATCTGACCCTTCATACACTACCATTTAAAGTCTCTTCTGCTCACCAAGGCTGCATTTATTTGATCAAAAATACAGTAAAAATAGTGAAATATTATTTCAATGTAAAGCAGCTGTTTTCTATGTGAATATATAGTAAAATGTAATTTATTCCTGTGATCAAAGCTGAATTTAAATGATTAAAAATACAGTAAAAATCATTAAATATTATTACAATTTAAAATAGCAGTTTGCGATGTGAATATTTTGTAACATAATTTATTCCTGTGATCAAAACTGAATTTAAATGATTAAAAATACAGTAAAAATCATTAAATATTATTACAATTTAAAATAGTAGTTTGCGATGTGAATATTTTGTAACATAATTTATTCCTGTGATCAAAGCTGAATTTAAATTATTAAAAATACAGTAAAAATCATTAAATATTATTACAATTTAAAATAGTAGTTTGCGATGTGAATATTTTGTAACATATAATTTATTCCTGTGATCATAGCTGAATTTAAATGATTAAAAATACAGTAAAAATCATTTAATATTATTACAATTTAAAATAGCAGTTTGCGATGTGAATATTTTGTAACATAATTTATTCCTGTGATCAAAACTGAATTTAAATGATTAAAAATACAGTCAAAATCATTAAATATTATTACAATTTAAAATAGTAGTTTGCGATGTGAATATTTTGTAACAATTTATTCCTGTGATCAAAGCTGAATTTAAATTATTAAAAATACAGTAAAAATCATTAAATATTATTACAATTTAAAATAGTAGTTTGCGATGTGAATATTTTGTAACATAATTTATTCCTGTGATCAAAGCTGAATTTAAATAATTAAAAATACAGTAAAAATCATTAAATATTATTACAATTTAAAATAGTAGTTTGTGATGTGAATATTTTGTAACAATTTATTCCTGTGATCAAAGCTGAATTTAAATGATTAAAAATACAGTAAAAATCATTAAATATTATTACAATTTAAAATAGCAGTTTGCGATGTGAATATTTTGTAACATATAATTTATTCCTGTGATCAAAGCTGAATTTAAATGATTAAAAATACAGTAAAAATCATTAAATATTATTACAATTTAAAATAGCAGTTTGCGATGTGAATATTTTGTAACATATAATTTATTCCTGTGATCAAAACTGAATTTAAATGATTAAAAATACAGTAAAAATCATTAAATATTATTAAAATTTAAAATAGTAGTTTGCGATGTGAATATTTTGTAACATATAATTTATTCCTGTGATCAAAGCTGAATTTAAATGATTAAAAATACAGTAAAAATCATTAAATATTATTACAATTTAAAATAGTAGTTTGCGATGTGAATATTTTGTAACATATAATTTATTCCTGTGATCAAAGCTGAATTTAAATGATTAAAAATACAGTAAAAATCATTAAATATTATTACAATTTAAAATAGCAGTTTGCGATGTGAATATTTTGTAACATATAATTTATTCCTGTGATCAAAACTGAATTTAAATGATTAAAAATACAGTAAAAATCATTAAATATTATTAAAATTTAAAATAGTAGTTTGCGATGTGAATATTTTGTAACATATAATTTATTCCTGTGATCAAAGCTGAATTTAAATGATTAAAAATACAGTAAAAATCATTAAATATTATTACAATTTAAAATAGTAGTTTGCGATGTGAATATTTTGTAACATAATTTATTCCTGTGATCAAAGCTGAATTTAAATGATTAAAAATACAGTAAAAATCATTAAATATTATTACAATTTAAAATAGTAGTTTGCGATGTGAATATTTTGTAACAATTTATTCCTGTGATCAAAGCTGAATTTAAATTATTAAAAATACAGTAAAAATCATTAAATATTATTACAATTTAAAATAGTAGTTTGCGATGTGAATATTTTGTAACATATAATTTATTCCTGTGATCAAAGCTGAATTTAAATAATTAAAAATACAGTAAAAATCATTAAATATTATTACAATTTAAAATAGTAGTTTGTGATGTGAATATTTTGTAACAATTTATTCCTGTGATCAAAGCTGAATTTAAATGATTAAAAATACAGTAAAAATCATTAAATATTATTACAATTTAAAATAGTAGTTTGCGATGTGAATATTTTGTAATATATAATTTATTCCTGTGATCAAAGCTGAATTTAAATGATTAAAAATACAGTAAAAATCATTAAATATTATTACAATTTAAAATAGCAGTTTGCAATGTGAATATTTTGTAACATATAATTTATTCCTGTGATCAAAACTGAATTTAAATGATTAAAAATACAGTAAAAATCATTAAATATTATTAAAATTTAAAATAGTAGTTTGCGATGTGAATATTTTGTAACATATAATTTATTCCTGTGATCAAAGCTGAATTTAAATGATTAAAAATACAGTAAAAATCATTAAATATTATTACAATTTAAAATAGTAGTTTGTGATGTGAAAATTTTGTAATAATTTATTCCTGTGATCAAAGCTGAATTTAAATGATTAAAAATACAGTAAAAATCATTAAATATTATTACAATTTAAAATAGTAGTTTGTGATGTGAATATTTTGTAACAATTTATTCCTGTGATCAAAGCTGAATTAAATAAATTCAGTAATAATAAAAATACAGTAAAAATCACAAAATATTACTCCAGTGTAAATCATCTGTTCTCTATGTGAATATATAGTAAAGTGTAATTTATTCCTGTGATCAAAGCTGAATTTATCATCATTACTCCAGTCTTCAGTGTCACATGATCCTTCACAAATCATTCTCATATAATGATATGATGATCAACAAACATTTATGATTATTATCAGTGTTGAAAACAGTTTTTCAGGATTCTTTGATGGATAGAAATAGCATTTTTCTTAAACAGAATCTTTTCCAACTTTTTGTCACTTTTGATCAATTTCAATGCATCCTTGATGAATAAAAGTATTAAACTTCTGAGCGGAAGTGTAGACGTGAAGGTAGTTTTCCAAAGTGTGCAGGTGTTATTGCGGTTTGTAACTGATATGAAATTAAACTAACTAGTTCAAGTGACGCATGTGTGTATTATACAAGCTAGCTATCAATGTCAATAGGATAAGATTAATTCAATATTTCCAAACAGAAGGAACTGACTATGATAACTATGAGATTAAGTGGGAACAGCTGCAGGGATTGAGCGAGAAGAACGAGCGTCAGGACATTAAACATGAAGACATTCATAACAGCCGACCATCCAGAGAGAAATGATAAATGCCTTTCAGCTTCTTGAACATATCATTTAAAATACATCCAGAATGTTATTTTGGACCGAAAACCCATTCACACACTAAACCTCGTCTTATAATCAAAGATAAATATAGGAACTAAGAATAAAGTGCTGATTCGAGGGCCCGCGCCCTGTCTCCGTCTCAGATAAATCACCGGCTCCAGTCGGAGTCAACGCTTGTTTGGCTATGAAGAAAGTTTCACTGTCTCTGACTCGGCTCTATCAGACGTGCTGTTGTGTGTTTCAGAGGTTCATCAATCACGCTGTGAGACGCGGGCCCCTAATCCACTTCATCAGGTTTCAGAGGCCCCCGAGGCCCCTACGGAACAGCCAGCGCTGGGACGGCTCCTCACAACAGCTTATTCTGACAGATAACCTGATATAAAGGACCAGTTCAGTGTCTCATCATTTATTCACACTCATGCTACTCCAGACCTGCACAAACTAAACGTTTCAAAACGTCAGAGCAAATGCAAAAATATTGATACACATCAAAATATTTGTGCTGTTGTACATTATTACAATTTTATATTTACTTTTAAAAATGTTATTTTTCATCAAATGTTCATTTTCTTGATAACATACAATAAATGTTTTTGTAAACAAATATTGCATGGGGGTTTTAAATATTTAAATAAATTCTTTTTTTTTGTCCATTAACAATGCTGTTGTATATTTTATAACATGCATTATTTTTTTTAATTATTTAATATTTATTTAAAAAAAAAAAATTCTAGCAAATGTTAAATTTTCTTTATAAATAAAATGAAAGGCTTTGTAAACGAATATTGCACAGGGATTGAATCGCATTAATATTTTTTAAATATTACATTTTTATAAATGTACTTTTTAGTCCACTTTTCATTAACACTGCTGTTGTATATTTAATAACATGCATTATTTATTTATTTTAAAATTATTTAATATTTATTTAAAAAAAAAAAATTCTATCAAATGTTACATTTTCTTTGTAAATAAAATAACAAATATTGCCACAGGGATTGAATCACATTAATATTTTAAATATTATTATTTTTTTTTACTTTTTTAGTCCACTTTTCATTAACACTGCTGTTGTATATTTAATAACATGCATTAGTTATTTATTTTAAAATTATTTAAAAAAAAAAAAATTTTCCTATCAAATATTATATTTTCTTTATAGATAAAATTAAAGGCTTTGTAAACAAATATAGCCACAGGGATTGAGCCACATTAATATTTTAAATATTACATTTTTTAGTTACACTGCTGTTGTATATTGCATATTTATATTTTGAAATGCATATAATATTTACACAGTTTACAATCTTAATGTGATGCATATTTGTCAGTCACACATGAATAAAACATGATTTCTGTAATAGCATAAATACACTGAATATGATTTAAATACACAATAACCAGTTTTATACATTTACTAAAAATAAATTCAATTTCATACATTTTAACTAAATGGATATTAAATATTTATGCTGATTCTTAGCCAATTGAATAAATGCATTATGAAAATATGATAATTAAAAATGCAAATAATCATAATAAACTTTTTTTTTTTGAGTGCGGAAATTTCTTACCCATTTCATTTATGTATGACTGACGCATAATTGGACATTGAATGGATAGAAATTTTATTTTTACGTATCTTGAGTGTTGCAGAAATATCAAAAGTTTAAAGTCATGATAAAACAAAAATAAATAGATCTTTTCTTGTGTATTTTGACGTACATCTGAAGTGTGACGGATTTCTGGGAAAAGAATAAACGCAGGGCGGGACTTGGTTCTGTGCATTGGCTGTTGATTGGATGTTGGGATGTGGGCGTGGCTCTCATGCAGGGGCGGGGTTTAAGAGCACTAAATGATTGACACTTCACTGGAAGATCCAGTTCTGACATTTTGATTGAACATCACAAGATCAAAACATTTGTAAAAAATTGTTGACAAATAGAAAATAGATGGATTTCCATTAAACTGGAGCGATCTGATGAAGATTGAGATCCATCTGCAGCTGTGACGAGACATCAAACCACATCTGGAGCTGGTGTTGTGTAAAACAGCTGTGTGACCTCCTTCACATCTCAACACGAGCGCTCGGGATCAGCGTGAACGGCACAGACCTGCTCTGAAATCAGTAGTTTGATCTTTATTTTGGGAAACTTTTACTTTTACTTCACTACATTCCAAAGCATAATATCATACTTTTATTCCAATACATTTCATAAAAACACTGTCCTCATTATTTCAAACAGAAGAAATCACAACCCGATACCCAAAGCAATAATGATGTCCGATCAGTGACCAATGGAATCGCACCGAACGATTCATTCACGAATCACACTGAACCGACTGCAGCGGTTCATGAATCAACGACTCACTGATTCAATGATTCGGTCAAAATGAACACGGAGCTTGAATGGCACGAAAAGTAAGTTACTAATGTTACATTTTAGTATTAATTATTGTAAATTAAAATCGTTTTTAGGTTATGGCTGTCAGTTATTTGTGAACTAAATCTGATGTAAAAGTGTATTGAAACTATAGTAAGTATGATGTATGATGTATAATGTATAATGTATGATGGTAATAAAATAAAAAGTTTGTATGTTATAATTTATAATATAATATTATATAATATATACATATATAACAAAATAAAATAAAATATAATATAATATAATATAATGCAGTCTGATTAAACCCCCCCCCCAAAAAACAAAATAATTATAATTTAATATAATATAATTTAATATAATATAATATAATATAATATAATATAATATAATATAAAATATAATATAATATAATATAATATAATTTAATATAATATAATTTAATATAATATAATTTAATATAATATAATTTAATATAATATAATAATGTATGATAAGTTGTGGTAATAAAATAAACAAAATAAAATAAAAAGCATATTATAATTTATAATATAATACAATATAAACATAACAAAATTCATATTTCTATAATAAAATAAAAGAAAATATAATTAATATAATATAATATAATATAATCATTAATATAATCATGATTAAACCCTCAAACCTTCAATTTGTATGATGGAAGACATTTGACTATTTTTGTGTTTTACAACAGTGTTTTTTATATTCTTTGGCAAAATGTGATTGAAATTTAAACTCGTGATTATTGCGGTTACCTCTAATAATTGCGATTAGATGGAATAATCACTATCAGACGATTAATCAATAGTTGTGATAGGCCAATTCACCAATCAGTCCTTTTTACTTTTAAATTTAAGTGCATTAAAAATCATTACTTCAGTCCTTTTACTCGAGTGATGTTGAGAATGAGTGCTAGGAGTTCATCCACCACTGTCTGAAACACAGCCGCGCTCATCCTCAGACGAGATGGAAACACGACTCAAACGGCTCTGAACACACACACAGAAGTTCAAACCGCTGTGTGTGATGAAGCTGCACATGTGTCTTTCCTGAAGCGGCTCGATAGGGGCCTCAACCCTGACGGCCCGTTAAAAACAGCTGCTGAAAACCACACACACACACACACACAGACCGAGACAGAGTTCCTTGTATTAAAGCACTCGACACAGAAGTGAGATTTTGCGGTTTTCCTTCCTTTCCGTCTCCCCAGACTCACAGTTTCACGTGACGTTGCAGGGACTGCAGATTCAGACTCTCTCTCTCTCTCACACACACTCACACACACACACACACACACACACACACACGCACAGACTCAGCGCTCTAGTTATAGAGATAATTGACTCAAACAACAATGCAAACCTCAGAACAGAAAGTGAGCGCTGACGACTGAGATCGTCCGCAGATCGCCCATTAAGACGTCTCACAGACACACAGAGCTCAATGTTTCTGACTCTTCAAGGCTGCATTTATTTGATCAAAAATACAGTAAAAACAGTGAAATATTACTCCAGTGTAAATCATCTGTTCTCTATGTGAATATATAGTAAAGTGTAATTTATTCCTGTGATCAAAGCTGAATTTATCATCATTACTCCAGTCTTCAGTGTCACATGATCCTTCACAAATCATTCTCATATGAGGATTTGATGCTCAACAAACATTTATGATTATTATCAATGTTGAAAACAGTTCATATTTTATTTTTCAGGATTCTTTGATGAATAGAAAGTTCAAAAGAACAGCTTTTATTTGAATATAGAATCTTTTGTAACATTATAAACGTCTTTACTGTCACTTTTGATCAGTTTAATGCATCCTTGATTTCTATTGGAAAAATCATAGTGACCACAAACTTTTGAACAGTAGTGTATATATATTTTGCTGCTGAAATAATTAAAGGGTACATAACACACGTTAATCTTGAGTATCTATAGAGTAGTGTTGATCCTTCATATCTCCCAAGAGTCTTTAGTTTTATCATATTTATAAAAGACAGATACACTGTACCGATTCTTTCAGAAAACAGCCGAGTCCGTGGAGGCGTGCAGTGGGCGGAGCTAAAGAGTCACGAGCACACACACACACACACACACACACACACACAAACACACACACACACACCATGGCATTAACCCTGGATAACTCTCGGTTCACTATATGTTGGTGTTGTTCACATTATATGCACTTACGTGTCGATTGCCAACAAAACACACACATTTGATGCAGTTTCACTCACCGCCTGCGATTTCCACTCATGACCGGGAACAAACACACACACTTGCAGAACTCCGGAAACACAAACTGCATCCACTGTTCCCTTAACGCTGGGTTATTTGGGAAGCTGAACAAGGTGATCTTTCCCTCACACCAGAAACACACTTCTTTAGTGACATTGTTGATCTCGTGTCTAAAAACACAACGCCAGCGCCGCCGACGGCTCCTGTAACCGAACGAAGCTCGATGATGGACGCGCTCTTGCTCTGGTTGATGTGTGTGTGTGCACGCTTTTGCTCTCGCTCTGGTTGACGTGTGTGTGTGTGTGCGCTCATCCTGGAGAAGTGCCCATATAAGGAGTTCTGCCCTTTATGATATAATACAGGGACATACTCAAAAAAAAACTTTACGAATCCTGAAGGAGTGTATTTGGCAGAGAAATACTCCGTCATACGTCCAACTCGTGTTTTGAAACTTTGTCCATGTTTATCATGAGAATCAACTCTTTAACAGAGGAAATAAGGCAGAATGCAGGAAATAGCATTAGACCCGCCCCTTTAAGTAACATTATAGCAAAGAAAAGGTCATGGGTTCAATTCCCAGGGAATGCATGAACTACAAACCCGATTCCAAAAAAGTTGGGACAGGTAGCAATAAGAGGCCGGAAAAGTTAAATGTACATATAAGGAACAGCTGGAGGACCAATTTGCAACTTATTAGGTCAATTGGCAACATGATTGGGTATAAAAAGAGCCTCTCAGAGTGGCAGTGTCTCTCAGAAGTCAAGATGGGCAGAGGATCACCAATTCCCCCAATGCTGCGGCGAAAAATAGTGGAGCAATATCAGAAAGGAGTTTCTCAGAGAAAAATTACAAAGAGTTTGAAGTTATCATCATCTACAGTGCATAATATCATCCAGAGATTCAGAGAATCTGGAACAATCTCTGTGCGTAAGGGTCAAGGCCGGAAAACCATACTGGATGCCCGTGATCTTCGGGCCCTTAGACGGCACTGCATCACATACAGGAATGCTACTGTAATGGAAATCACAACATGGGCTCAGGAATACTTCCAGAAAACATTGTCGGTGAACACAATCCACCGTGCCATTCGCCGTTGCCGGCTAAAACTCTATAGATCAAAAAAGAAGCCATATCTAAACATGATCCAGAAGCGCAGGCGTTTTCTCTGGGCCAAGGCTCATTTAAAATGGACTGTGGCAAAGTGGAAAACTGTTCTGTGGTCAGACGAATCAAAATTTGAAGTTCTTTTTGGAAAACTGGGACGCCATGTCATCCGGACTAAAGAGGACAAGGACAACCCAAGTTGTTATCAGCGCTCAGTTCAGAAGCCTGCATCTCTGATGGTATGGGGTTGCATGAGTGTGTGTGGCATGGGCAGCTTACACATCTGGAAAGGCACCATCAATGCTGAAAGGTATATCCAAGTTCTAGAACAACATATGCTCCCATCCAGACGTCGTCTCTTTCAGGGAAGACCTTTCATTTTCCAACATGACAATGCCAGACCACATACTGCATCAATTACAACATCATGGCTGCGTAGAAGAAGGATCCGGGTACTGAAATGGCCAGCCTGCAGTCCAGATCTTTCACCCATAGAAAACATTTGGCGCATCATAAAGAGGAAGATGCGACAAAGAAGACCTAAGACAGTTGAGCAACTAGAAGCCTGTATTAGACAAGAATGGGACAACATTCCTATTCCTAAACTTGAGCAACTTGTCTCCTCAGTCCCCAGACGTTTGCAGACTGTTATAAAAAGAAGAGGGGATGCCACACAGTGGTAAACATGGCCTTGTCCCAACTTTTTTGAGATGTGTTGATGCCATGAAATTTAAAATCAACTTATTTTTCCCTTAAAATGATACATTTTCTCAGTTTAAACATTTGATATGTCATCTATGTTGTATTCTGAATAAAATATTGAAATTTGAAACTTCCACATCATTGCATTCTGTTTTTATTCACAATTTGTACAGTGTCCCAACTTTTTTGGAATCGGGTTTGTAATAAAAATGTTTTTTTTTTTTTTTTTTATCTTGCATGCAATTTAAGTGCTTAGGATATAAACATCTGTCAAAATGCATAAATGCATAAATGCATATATATGTATATATATATATATATATATATAAAAAAAAAAAAAAAATCAGTCTAATGGGTCTGATTCTACTACTTGTTGATATGAAACACTGCTGTGTGTGTGTGTGTGTGTGTGTGTGTGTGTGTGTGTGTGTGTGTGTGTGAGATTTTGTGTTTAAATACTTCGTACCCTTCACGTGTATGAACTTGCTGCAGGTCAATCCCCCTCATCGCCCCGCGGCCCCTGACGGGCCCCTCCACGTTCAGCACAAATAAACACACATCCAGATCTTCAGGTTTCAGTCCAGACATGAAGCATCAATCACACAGGCTTTACACTAACAAAACACACACACACACACTCATTCTTGAGACATGCATGTGTGCACATGCTACAGAACACCCACACACACACACACACACACACACACACACACACACACACACACACACACACACACACACACACACACGATCAGAGCGAATATATACTCTCTCACCTCGTTTCTGCATGAAGGTGAAAAGGTCATCGAGGAACTCCTTCCTGTGCGGGTCGTTATCCAGCTCGTACAACTACAGACACAGAGACACATGTTTGGGAGATTTAATATTCATGGATTAATTCATGAAATTATGAATTAAATTAGTAACACTTTCAGGTTCCAACTACATTAGTTGACGTGAACTAACAATAAAAAACACTTCTAAAGCATTTATTAATTTTGGTTAATCAGTGTTATTTTAGAATTATTGAGATACCATTATATTTTTATTAATAGTTTTAATTTTTAGTTTGATATTTTCTGTGTTTTAGTACTTTTGTTGTGTGTTTTTGTCATTTGTAATAATTTTTATTAATATGTCTATATTTTTTGTATTCATTTTTATTTAAATTTTTGTTATCTTAATACATCAAGTTAAACTAAATAAAAAGACATTTTTCTTTGGCAACAAGCTGAAATAAAATAAGTTTATATATATATATATATATAAAAATGTAAATTCTGTCATTAATTCCTCATGTCGTTCCAAACCCGTAAGACCTTCGTTCATCTTCTGAACACAAATGAAGATATTTTTGAAGATTTTTTCCAGAAAGGAAGTAAAGACATCGTTAAAATAGTCATGTGACTCCAGTGGTTCAGCCTTAATGTTATGAAGCGTCGAGAATACTTTAGTGCGCAAAAACAAACAAAAATAACGACTTTATTCAACAATTTCTTCTCGTCTGTGTCAGTCTCTTACGCTGTTGACATTGGTCAGCGCGTCACGTGATCAGCATCAGCCAATGGTGAGCCGGCGTTCTGGCGTAGAACTCGGAAGCGCTGCACTGTATTTACTATGTCAACAGCGTTATTTTGAGGTGTTTTTGCACACAAAAGTATTCTCGACGCTTCATAACATTAAGGCTGAAACACTGGAGTCACATGACTATTTTAACGATGTCTTTACTCCCTTTCTGGAAAAAATCTTCAAAAATATCTTCATTTGTGTTCTGAAGATGAACGAAGGTCTTACTGGTTTGGAACGACATGAGGAATTAATGACAGATTTTTCATTTTTGGGTGAACTAACCCTTTAATGCATTAACTAAAGGGACCTTATTGTAAAGTTTTACTATTAAATTGGTCAATTAAAACACAGATTGCAGTGAATCAAACAATAACTACACAAAATAAACTCACCTTGGCGAAATCTCTGGACGCTTCTCCTCTCCCACGAGCGCCATCCACATCATCCGGCCAGGACACGCCGCCGTTCTGCATACACACACACACACACACGTCAATTCACAGGAAATAATAAATAAGGTTGTGTGTCTTACTCCCGTAACACTCATCCTCCCCTCACGTCCTCTGACCTCCAACATGCACACACACTCTCACACACACACTCTCTCACACACACACACACTCTCTCACACACACACACACACACACACACACACTCTCTCACACACACACACACACACTCTCACACACACACACACTCACACGTAAAATCACAGAGCGGGGTCAGCGCATGCTGAGGGTCACAGTGCACAGAAGTCACCAACTTTCTGCAGAGTCAATAGCTACAGACCTCCAAACTTCTGTGGCCTTCAGATGAGCTCAAGAACAGTGTGTAGAGAGCTTCATGGAATGGGTTTCCATGGCCGAGCAGCTCATCCAAGCCTTACATCACCAAGTGCAATGCAAAGCGTGGGGTGCAGTGGGGTAAAGCACGCCGCCCTGGACTCTAGAGCAATGAGACGTGTTCTCTGGAGTGACCAATCACGCTTCTCTGTCTGGCAATCCCATGGACGAGTCTGGGTTTGGCGGTTGCCAGGGGAACGGTACTTGCCTGACTGCATTGTGCCAAGTGTAAAGTTTGGTGGAGGGGGGATTATGGTGTGGGGTTGTTTTTCAGGGCTTGGGCTTGGCCCCTTAGTTCCAGTGAAAGGAACTCTTAATGCTTCAGCATACCAAGACATTTTGGACAATTTCATGCTCCCAACTTTGTGGGAACAGTTTGGGGATGGCCCCTTCCTGTTCCAACATGACTGCGCACCAGTGCACAAAGCGTCGGTCCATAAAGACATGGATGAGCGAGTTTGGTGTGGAGGAACTTGACTGGCCTGCACAGAGTCCTGACCTCAGCCCGATAGAACACCTTTGGGATGAATTAGAGCGGAGACTGCGAGCCAGGCCTTCTCGTCCAACATCAGTGCCTGACCTCACAAATGCGCTTCTAGAAGAATGGTCAAAAATTCCCATAAACACACTCCTAAACCTTGTGGAAAGCCTTCCCAGAAGAGTTGAAGCTGTTATAGCTGCAAAGGGTGGGCCAACTCCATATTAAACCCTACGGATTAAGAATGGGATGTCATTAAAGTTCATGTGCATGTAAAGGCAGGCGTCGCAAAGCTTTTGGCAATATAGTGTATATGAAGGCAAACACATCAAAACAATGATTAAATCATCAAGAAAAGATTAAACAAAAAAGCGTCAAGTGTCTAAGAACAGATGATTTCATAAAACAAACCAATAAATGCTCTATATACATACACAGATGCACGGTTAGCTTCTTGCAAGAAATGTTTCATTCAGTCTCCTAAAAATGCAACTTGATCCTCATTTTATCCCGTCCGTCTAAATCCGTTAGCAGGTTTACAGTAAGCGGCGGTGGGGGTTAATCACGTTACGTGACGTGAGAGGATCGCTGACCGCTAAATAAGAGTCAAAAATATCTCTGATGCTCGGACACACAGAGACGAGCTCCTCTGATCTCACGGCATCAGACCACAAAACTAAAGAAAACCACACGTCCACTTCAGACAGCAGCTCAAACATCAGACCAATCTCTGAAATCCAGACAAACTCGCTCAATAAGTCAATAAGGAAGATTATTCAAAACGTTTCATCACCAAAACTTATCATACACTGATACCCCACTGATAATCACTGATGATTCAAGTGTGCAAACAAGTAAAAATAACTAAATATACCATATAGTACATAGAAATGAGGGAAAACTAAATGTGTGTTGACAAACAATATTAAACCTGAAATATTACATTTGAAACAGATCCTTCCCTCGCGGGTCAATTTGACCCCCTTAGGAATGAATGGAGTGTGAGGAATGCTTAAGTACACATAGAAACACCCAAAAATGCTCAAAATTCAAACTAAAAATGCAAAACCTTTACCAAAAAACGCCTTTATAATGTCTACATGTGTCTCTGAATGCATACTGAAGTGAAACTGACTTTAGGACCCAGCGGAACAGCTCATACGCTCCATATAGAGCTATGAAATATCATGAAAATATCATGTTATATTATTATTTTTCCACAAGAGGTCGGCGGAGACACCCAATGTGAGATATTTTGAGCTGAATTAAAAGGGTTATGCATGAAATTGTGAGTTATTTTGAATTTAAGTTGAAAGAATGCGCTTAAATTATTATTAATTTATTATTTATTGATAAAAATCTAGTAATTTAAAGGTAAATAAAATAAAAAATAACAAAATATCCAAATAAATTGATAAAAATATTATCAAAGTCAAATTAAATAAGCTTTCTGGACAAAAAAAAAAAAAAAGTATAATTTTAGGGCTTCGGGTCATTTTGACCCACGAGGGAAGGATTAAACTAATTAATTACATGATGTGGCGGTTATTTAATCTAATTAAATCGCACATTAAATTTAGATGAGAAATTACCACCAAAATAAAATTGAAAGTCATTATTGTGTTAAATGAGAAAAGCATCAAACACAAAAAGTAGCTTTAGAACAACATATTATATTTGATTCAACTTAGAACTTATTACACATCAACTTTTATGCCATATGGGTGAGTAAATGACAGAGTTTCATTTTTGGGTGAAATACAGCTTTAATACGTTTTTTATTAATATGGAATATGAATGATTTTTAAAAAAATTAAATGATACTCTAAATAAGAAACAAAAACTGCATGTAAACCCAGTAGTTTATGTTTTTGTCCTTCAAAATACTATAATAGTTAAAAGACATAGCTAAAAATGTGTATCGTGATGCTGTATTATTCTGCTTGTTAAAAATGTATTATGCAGTAACTTACAATATTTCTCTGTGCGCGTGACAGCGATTCGTGCGCATACACGTCAGTCAGCGCGGCATCGCACGTCAAGTTCATAGAGAGCTTTATTCAGTCCATTCAAATTCTGATTTTGGCCGCCTCCGAAATGGGTTACACCATAGATATTAGGCTACCTAAGAAGTTCAAGTAAATAGGCTACACTAGAAATCTGCGCTCATTGAAGGATGTGCATTTACTGCATGGACGGAGAAAGCATGGACGCCTGCATTTCATCTGATGGTACGCACAAAAGGTTTTAACACTATAAAGTTAAATAACCATATAGCCTAATTGTTACGCACCTTTCGGAGCATCAGTGCCGCAGAACGAGTAAAGCCTACTCTATCTCTAAAACTGCAAAAAAGCGACGAAATTGTCAGACATCCATTTAGCGCATGTTCAGGAAAACTACTAAAAACAGAGCTGGTTGTTCTCTCAATACAATCTGTTTATTTCACTGACGATCTGATGATCCAGTGAGAGAGATCAGTCCAAACTCATTCAAGTGGATTCAGGCCGTTTGGAAACGCGTTTGATCCATTCATAATTTAGAACATAATTTAAGCGTCAAAATGTGCGCACTGCGCAGTTCAGTTACAGTTTAACTTCGTGAACCCAATGCTGTTAAACTGAATATACTATTATTACACACAAAGCAAGTAAAGAGCTCCTTTAATAATCCCTGAAGCTGTCGGTCAGTTCAGTGTGAGACTATAGAAGAACAATGTGCATTTAATAAGAGCAGAATATTTACATTTCCTCTATAAAAATTAGGTTTTTGCATATTACTGTTAATTTTATCTGCGTATCAATTCACGCTCAGTGCTTCACTGTTAAATTTCCAAAAAACAAACATGATATTATTATTAGTAACTGCACTTATTAACAAAACAACACAAAACAATAGTAATTTTATGATTAAATTAACTTTATGATAAATTTTCCTCCAGTGCCACCAAATCCTCATCTGTGGAACTGAGAGCCACTGCTCTAAAGTGTTAGTCTGGAGCCCTGTCAGTACTTATTAGGGGTGTAACGGTACACGAACAGGACTTCCGGTACGGTGCACGTGTGTACCGAACGGTACCGAATGCAATCTTTAACAGTTAACAGTCGGCTTGTTTTACGCGCGGAACACACTTCAATCCGAGTTCCCACACGGACATATTAAAGTCCCTGTAAAGGCAATTCTGAGATTTGTTTCTAAACACATTATAAATGTTAGAAATGTCTTGCTGAAACATGTTACAAAGACTGTGAACTGTGTAATACTGAATTGTGAAGTTAGACCGTTAAACAGTTTTTCACCATCGCTGTGTTCAGGATTTTTTGGGCGGGGCTAAAGTGGTGGCTCGATGACGCACTGGAGCCACTAAGCATATGGCCCCTCCCCCAACACTATCATAACTGTTGATGACGCACTGGAGCCACTGAGCATGGCCCCTCCCCCAACACTATCATAACTGTTGATGACGCACTGGAGCCACTGAGCATATGGCCCCTCCCCCAACACTATCATAACTGTTGATGACGCACTGGAGCCACTGAGCATGGCCCCTCCCCCAACACTATCATAACTGTTGATGACGCACTGGAGCCACTGAGCATGGCCCCTCCCCCAACACTATCATAACTGTTGATGACGCACTGGAGCCACTGAGCATGGCCCCTCCCCCAACACTATCATAACTAGAGCACATTCGCATCAGTTCGATCGCGAGTTACTATAAGTACCATTAGTTACTACAGCCTAAATCTTACAAAACAAAAACGATGATATCAAGAAGAGGTGGATTAATTTTGTGCACAGCTACCTTGATGGAGAGCTGAGGATCAACACCAACACCTGCCTCTGCAGTGACTTTACACCGGAGAGTTTTACAAACTTTCATTGGAGACAACTGGGATTCACTGATAATCCGCTGCAGAACGGGGCCGAACCGATTATCTCCCGCCCGGGCCTTCATCCTCCCGTCCTGCCGACATCTGGTGCCGTCGTGAGCGTTGTCTTATGTGCTTACGGCAGTTTTCCCGCGAGTGGGCGTGGTTTCGGCGCTGACAGCGGACACGCTCCCAGCGTTTGAGAGCAGAGAATGCTGCTTATTTTTTCAAGATTTTGATAAGCTATTTTATTTACTTGGCAGATTTTTTTATGATTCAAATTTAGCTGGGTGGTTAATAACACATTTGTCTGTGGTGTGACAAACTCAGAACACGTTTAATTTTGACTTTACAGGGACTTTAAGTATTCTGTCCAATTTATCAGGAAATTCAAACGATAAATGCCGTTTTGACGCTCTTTAATGTGGCGTGACTGATCTCTGTATAGGCGAGTGAATGCGATCATCTCGTCATAGTCAATGAATAAACATGAATGAACATCTGAAGGTATGTTGAGGATACGTTACAACTCACTGACACGCATCATATGTGGTGTAATCGCTCAATCAGTGTTTCAACGGCGGAAAGACGTCAATAAAACAGCTTGAGAACAATGTCCCGTAGCATCACATTTCCCTCAGAAGTCACTCAGTGTCCACAGCTGTGAGTTCACTAGAGAAATCAACTCTTTCACTGAATATATGCACTATATTAGCCTATATATCATTATATTCTACTGAACCTGTTAGTGATGTCTGGATTATTTAATGTGTGTTTAAATAAATCATGAAAATGACAGCCACGGTGTATAAATGATTATATTTCCACAATGAACTGGAGTAAAAACATAATTTTATAATTAGATTTAGAAGTTAATGCAAAAACTGCTTTATGTGAAGTTTACATGTTTGCACACAATGTGTTATTTGAGTTGATTATTATATCTAAACATGAATAGCAGCTGAATTTAGGCTAATAGTTTGTGCTCTGTTGTTAACCTTTAATATTATAGTAATGTGCAAGTAAGGGCTCGCTATAGTTTACAGCATTATCTTTAAGAAACGTTTAGTTATAATTGAATTCATTTAAGGACAGACACAATTTGTTCAGTAAACCACTGTTTAATAAAAAAAAGCTATTTAATATTTAGTTTTCTCTCCCCTGCTGTACCGAACCATCAGTTTTGTGTACCGTTACACCCCTAGTACTTAAATGTATAATTACAATGTAACAATGACACCTTAAAATAAAGTGGCATCCAAAACGGCATCTTAGATCATTTAGAACGGTCGTCATGTGACGGTGCCTATGCAGACAGCTCACTAGATGTTAGAACACAGCCCATGATCGAGTGTGACAGCACTAAACAACAACAAAACAAAGACTGCACACGTGCATGACTTGACGTCTACTTGTAAGTTCAGAGGAAGTGGTTTCAGTGCGGATGCAGGTTGGAACACAGCCCGTCTCCTGCACAGCCGCCAGAACGTGACGAACACACACTTCATGCAGCAGTTACTCGCTCATTCACCAACACTGCAGTTACAGGCAATAACAGAACTGTACATACTGTTTGCACCACATCTTTGTTTACAAGCGCTCTGTCAAATTAGATTCATTTAGAAAATCAAATTCGTCTGGCTCAAAGAGATTACACCAACCCAACCTGAAAATCAAATAAGCTAAACACAATTGATAAGCCAAATGAGGGGGCACTGATTTCCATATAGTAAAACAGGACAAGCCCCAGATTTGCATAACTAGTCTTGAAAGGTGATCTATTTGTGGCCAGCTGTCCGCGGCCGTCGCCGAGCCTTCGGTTATTTCTGGTGAGACGACTGTTGATTTGACGACACAAACGCCACGCTGTGAATATTACAGCTCTCCTTCACAATCGATCTACAATCTTACACTTCTGAAAACACAGAGATTCAAGAAAAACCAGTTCAGAAGTGAATAACAACATTACAAACTATAATCGACGTAAACACGTAAGAAAGACAGAAAAAAGAAACATTTACTTATTTTCAATCGACAGAAACATTGAATTCTTTTCAATAATCAGATATATGTAATTATTTTCGGACATTTAGAATCACTTCCATCTATTAATACTTTTAAAAACCTTTTAAAGTCAACTCTGACTGAACAGTGTAATTGCTTTTAACTAGGTGCCTTTTAAATTGTATGTCTGTATTTGCTTACGTTAAGTATAATGTCTTGTTTGTGTTCTAGTGTGTACAAACCCGATTCCAAAAAAGTTGGGACACTGTACAAATTGTGAATAAAAACAGAATGCAATGATGTGGAAGTTTCAAATTTCAATATTTTATTCAGAATACAACATAGATGACATATCAAATGTTTAAACTGAGAAAATGTATCATTTTAAGGGAAAAATAAGTTGATTTTAAATTTCATGGCATCAACACATCTCAAAAAAGTTGGGACAAGGCCATGTTTACCACTGTGTGGCATCCCCTCTTCTTTTTATAACAGTCTGCAAACGTCTGGGGACTGAGGAGACAAGTTGCTCAAGTTTAGGAATAGGAATGTTGTCCCATTCTTGTCTAATACAGGCTTCTAGTTGCTCAACTGTCTTAGGTCTTCTTTGTCGCATCTTCCTCTTTATGATGCGCCAAATGTTTTCTATGGGTGAAAGATCTGGACTGCAGGCTGGCCATTTCAGTACCCGGATCCTTCTTCTACACAGCCATGATGTTGTAATTGATGCAGTATGTGGTCTGGCATTGTCATGTTGGAAAATGCAAGGTCTTCCCTGAAAGAGACGACGTCTGGATGGAGCATATGTTGTTCTAGAACTTGGATATACCTTTCAGCATTGATGGTGCCTTTCCAGATGTGTAAGCTGCCCATGCCACACACACACTCATGCAACCCCATACCATCAGAGATGCAGGCTTCTGAACTGAGCGCTGATAACAACTTGGGTTGTCCTTGTCCTCTTTAGTCCGGATGACATGGCGTCCCAGTTTTCCAAAAAGAACTTCAAATTTTGATTCGTCTGACCACAGAACAGTTTTCCACTTTGCCACAGTCCATTTTAAATGAGCCTTGGCCCAGAGAAAACGCCTGCGCTTCTGGATCATGTTTAGATATGGCTTCTTTTTTGACCTATAGAGTTTTAGCCGGCAACGGCGAATGGCACGGTGGATTGTGTTCACCGACAATGTTTTCTGGAAGTATTCCTGAGCCCATGTTGTGATTTCCATTACAGTAGCATTCCTGTATGTGATGCAGTGCCGTCTAAGGGCCCGAAGATCACGGGCATCCAGTATGGTTTTCCGGCCTTGACCCTTACGCACAGAGATTGTTCCAGATTCTCTGAATCTTTGGATGATATTATGCACTGTAGATGATGATAACTTCAAACTCTTTGGAGTTTTTCTCTGAGAAACTCCTTTCTGATATTGCTCCACTATTTTTCGCCGCAGCATTGGGGGAACTGGTGATCCTCTGCCCATCTTGACTTCTGAGAGACACTGCCACTCTGAGAGGCTCTTTTTATACCTAATCATGTTGCCAATTGACCTAATAAGTTGCAAATTGGTCCTCCAGCTGTTCCTTATATGTACATTTAACTTTTCCGGCCTCTTATTGCTACCTGTCCCAACTTTTTTGGAATGTGTAGCTCTCATGAAATCCAAAATGAGCCAATATTTGGCATGACATTTCAAAATGTCTCACTTTCAACATTTGATATGTTATCTATATTCTATTGTGAATAAAATATAAGTTTATGAGATTTGTAAATTATTGCATTCCTTTTTTATTCACAATTTGTACAGTGTCCCAACTTTTTTGGAATCGGGTTTGTATAGAGATTTGTGGTGTAGTATGTAATTTTTGTCCTGTCTTTTATGTATTTTTGGCCGCCAGTCTTGGCCAGGACTCCCTGGGAGAAGAGTTACCGTAACTCAATGGGACTTTTCCTGGTTAAATAAAATAAAAAAATTTAAAAAAAAATTGAATCGTCAGAAACATTGAATCCTTTTAAATCATCAGAAACATTATTTCTGTCAGAGTTTCCAGCAGAAGCAAATGCTGTGGTTGTGATATAGTGATCGGGTGGTTTCTGTAGTTTGTGTGAGTGTTGCAGACGGTCGGCGCGGCCGGATCAGCCGGTTCCTCCAGCTGTCGGTGGTCTCGTCTCGTCTCGTCTCATTGTCTGCTGCCGTTTGAACATACGTGCTGCATGCGTGGGTTGATGTTTGAATGTTGGAGATTTGAACAACAATTTAACAGGCAAATAAGAGCAATGCATATGTGACGCACAGCAGTGGAAAGCTTTAGAGTCCAATCATGCGATCACTCTGATTCTGCATATGTTTGCTCAGGGTTTAGCCGTGACCGAGCAGCAGATGTCACGTAATCCAGCGCTTAATACACGACTGAAATCAACAGAATGAACAAGAGCTTCGCCTACAGATAATGAGCCGCACATTAAAATACAGACAAAACATCTGATCTTCATCTTTTTGATACTGATATATATAAAATATCAGAATTATTGGCACCCGGTTGATTCAAAATAACTCAATGTTTCTGATTCAAAAGAACCAAATGTATCTGTCAATACAACTTAATACATACATGCTTCAAAAAGAATCATGCAAGATGAGTGAAAGTAGCTCTATCATGAGTATGAACTATGAAGTAATGAAATAATGAGAAGATCAGTAAATCAAAGAGTAAATCAGACACTTTACTTCATGGCATCTCACACACAAGTTCACTCAGAAGGCGTCATGCTGCCTTCAGGCTCTGTTAGCGTCCTGTGAGTTTGTAAGTTTGTAAATCATAAGTGATTTCAGACTCAAATGTTCACATTTGTCTTTTTCACTCACTGATAAACAAACCAGAAGAACCAAATGAAAAGCAAATGATGCACATTAGATGTAATCGCGGCGGTTTGTGTCACACCATCACAGACTAATGAAGTGTAGCATCATTTACTGCCAATCTTTACTGTTGTGCAATATTCAAAACAAAAGCAATCAATCAGATTCTTGAGCAGGTCTGTGCTCAGATGTTCATCTGTGTGTGTGTGTGTGTGTGTGTGTGTGTGTGAGTGAATGAGTCAGTCTGGGGTCGGGAAGGTTGTTTTGGCAGGAATCGGCTCTTGGCACGGGCAGCGCTTACATCACAAGCAGGAGAGTGAAATCAAACACTTGGTTCTCGCCGCGGTGTGTGGCCGCGTGCCAGCGCCTCATTCAGCCACTGATCTGGACCGGCGCCAAACCAACACCTGACACAAACTACAATCACTTCACCACCCGCTCAGTTCACACACCCACACAACGACTGCTGAACGCTGCTGATCCCACATGCACTTCACTCACAGCAGAGCTCATTCAGGATTTGATGCATTTCTACAACTTTAATACAAATAAATACAAACTAAGGCATGAAAATAATAAGATCTTATAGACATTAACATCAAAGCTGCTTTGAAACGTTGTGTATTGTGAAAAGCGCTTTACAAATACATTTGACTTGCATTTCTATTTCAATTAATATGAATTTAAGTGAGTGTGTGAGCGTGTGTGTGTGAGAGAGAGTATGTGTGTGAGTGAGTGCGTGTGAAAGATAGAATGTGTGTGTGTGTGTGTGTGTGTGTGAGTGAGAGAGTGTGTGTGTGCGTGTGTTTGTGACATATCAGGACACAAATTTGTATAATGACATGGGTATGACACAGGTATTACTGAGTGTGTGTGTGAGTGTGTGTGAGAGTGTATGTGTGTGTGTGTGTGAGAGTGACCGAGCGTGTTTGTGTGTGAGTGTGTGTTTGTGTGTGAGTGAGAGTGTGTGTGTGTGTGAGAGTGTGTGTGAGAGTGTGTGAGAGTGTGTGAGTGTGTGAGTGTGTGTGCGTGAGTGTGAGTGAGTGAGTGAGAGAGTGTGTGTTTATGTGTGAGTGTGTGTCTGTGAGAGAGTGAGTGAGTGAGTGAGTCAGAGAGTGTGTGTGTGTGTGTGTGTGTGTGTGTGAGTGTGTGAGTGTGAGTGTGTGTGAGAGAGAGAGAGAGAGAGAGAGTGAGAGAGAGAGAGAGAGAGAGAGAGAGAGAGAGAGAGAGAGAGTGTGTTTATGTGTGAATGTGTGTTAGGGATCATGGGATTTCATTATTCAGGGTTGATTCAGAAAAATGGTGCGCAGCTGGAAGAAAACAAAACTGGAAGTTTTTCGCATTTCGTGGAAAGAGAGCATGATTGCATATAGAAAGGCCCTAAAAACTGCTAGATCTGCTTATTTCTCAACTCTCTTAGAAGAAAACAAACACAACCCTAGGTATTTATTCGATACAGTGGCTAAATTAACCAAAAATAAAGCTTCACCTTCTGATGTTTGTAAACAGCACAGCAGTAATGACTTTATGAACTTCTTTACTTGTAAGATTGATAATATTAGGGAAAAAATTATAACCATGCAGCCGTCTACTACAGTATCACATCAGACAGTGCATTGTAGTGTCACTGAGGAAAAATTACATTCATTCACTGCTATAGGAGAAGAAGAACTGGCTAAACTCGTTAAATCATCAAAATCAACAACATGTATGCTCGACCCCATACCGACTAAACTACTAAAAGAGATGCTTCCAGAGGTCATAGATCCTCTTCTTAATATCATTAAATCATCCTTGTCATTAGGATATGTACCGAAAACTTTTAAGTTGGCTATTATTAAACCACTTATTAAAAAACCACAACTTGATCCTACAGAATTAGTCAATTACAGGCCAATCTCAAATCTACCCTTTCTGTCAAAAATACCAGAAAAGGCAGTGTCCTCACAACTATGCTCCTTTTTAGAAAGAAATGGTATCTGTGAGGATTTCCAGTCAGGATTTAGACCGTATCATAGTACTGAGACTGCTCTCATTAGAGTTACAAATGATTTACTCTTATCATCCGATCGTGGTTGTATCTCTCTATTAGTGTTACTCGATCTTAGCGCTGCATTCGATACTATCGACCACAACATTCTTTTGAATAGACTCGAAAATTATGTTGGCATTAGTGGAATTTCATTGGCATGGTTTAAATCATACTTATCTGACCGTTATCAGTTTTTAGCAGTAAATGAAGAGATGTCACACCGATCACAAGTTCAGTATGGAGTACCGCAGGGCTCAGTGCTAGGACCGTTGCTTTTCACCCTGTACATGCTACCACTGGGAGATATCATTAGGAAGCATGGCGTTAGTTTTCATTGTTATGCTGACGATACTCAGATCTATATTTCTTCACGCCCTGACGAAACTTACCAATTCACAAGATTAACAGAATGCATAGCTGATATAAAAAATTGGATGACTAGTAATTTCCTGCAACTTAATTCAGAAAAAAACTGAATTTTTAATCATTGGACAAAAAAACTCCACAAGTAGTAACCTAGAATACTGTCTAACACTCGATGGCTGCTCTGTCAAGTCCTCGTCGTCAGTTAGGAACCTGGGTGTGCTCTTTGATACCAATCTCTCACTTGAAAGCCCCGTTTCTAGCATCTGTAAAACTGCATTCTACCATCTTAAAAATATATCTAAATTACGGCACATGCTTTCAATGCAAAACGCTGAACAGTTAGTTCATGCGTTCATGACCTCAAGGCTAGATTATTGTAATGCTCTACTGGGTGGTTGCCCTGCTCGCTTAATAAACAAACTGCAGCTGGTCCAAAACACAGCAGCTCAAGTTCTTACTAGAACCAGGAAGTATGACCATATTAGCCCGGTTCTGGCAACACTGCATTGGCTCCCTATTAAACATCGTATACATTTTAAAATCTTGCTCATTACTTACAAAGCACTAAATGGTTTAGCTCCCCAGTACTTGAGCGAGCTCTTAACGCATTATACTCCATCACGTCTATTGCGGTCTCAAAATTCTGGCCAGTTGATAATACCTAGAATATCAAAATCAACTGCAGGCGGTCAGTCCTAAACTCTGGAACTTCCTAGCAATGTTCGGGAAGCAGACACACTCTGTCAGTTTAAATCTAGACTAAAAACACATCTCTTTACTATGGCATACACATAAAACATTTTTAATTTATATTATTCAAATCAGTTAAATGATTGTTTTAAGCTGCATTAACTAGGTCAGCCGGAACCGGGAACCGGGAACACTTCCCATAACACCTGATGTATTTGTTATATACATCATATATATACTGGCACCCCGACTGAGCCTGGTTTCTCCCAAGGTTTTTTTCTCCATTCTGGCCCTGAAGGAGTTTTGGTTCCTTGCCACCGTCGCCTTTGGCTTTTGGCTTGCTCAATTGGGGACACTTAAATTTCAACTATATTACTGATCTGCCCGCATTGACACTATATGATAATTGAAATGAGCTGATGACATCACCGTTTTCTCCAGAGCGGCTGTATAGCCGAATCAAATTCTGTTGCATTATTTTCCTGCTTAACACTGTGAAGCTACTTTGAAACAACTGGCATTGTAAAAAGCGCTATATAAATAAAGGTGATATATTGATATTGATTCACAAACTAATGTCAGCCATAATAAACAGACATAATTTACATCAGACTTTGAGCTTTAGATAGGAAGTTCTGTGCCAAAACAGCAGCAAAGTATTATAAAAATGTTAATGCTTTAGTTATCTGATAAAGTGCCCCTATTATGCTATTTTAAAGGTCTGGAGTCTCCAATAACAGCTTTACATGCATCAAAGGTCAAAAAACACTCATATTTTCTCATAATATCCACTGCAGCATCAGCTCTTTTCTCTCAGTGTCTGAAACGGTTTGATTAAAGATTCAGTGCCTCTCTGAGAGCTGCTCTGCTGTGATTGGTCAGAAAGCAAGCGCTCATTATCATATCTGAATCTCAGCTCTTGACACACAGTGATACGAACAGTAACGATGGCGTGGGTTTGACCGTCTCAATCTCAGCAGAAAACAGCGTCTTCTCCACATGAACAACACCAACCAAACTCTTCCAGTCTCAGAGACAACTACAGTGTGTGAGGGCGGGGCAAAGAGATGCTGTTCAGCCAATGAGGACGAGAGGCGGGCATTATGCAAATTAGTTACAAACCTACGCCGGTTCAGCAGGAAGAGAGACTGAATTCGACTCTTTCAGCAGTTCAGAATCGCTTCTTTCTTCTAGGAGACAATAACTTTATTTGTCATGCACTTCGATCTTTAAAACCATTATATTACACACTACATGGAAGGTAATATTTGAAAAAGCATAATGGGGCACTTAAATGTAATAAAAATTATGGTTCTTAAACAGTTAATGCTGTTTGTAAAGGCAAGCATCTGTATTAGTATTGCTCCTTCTGGAAAGCAGAACATAACAGACTCAATATCACCGTTGCATTCGTGCAGGTGCTGGCGGTGTGTTTTTGCACACGCAAACCTCATTTTTCTTCAGAAAAATCTAGATTAGATAAAAATCTAGTTTATGATCTTTTCTCTTCCTGCACTCCAAAGGTTTTCACCATCATTCACACAGTCACATTTAAGACGGCACAAGCGTAAAGCTGAGATCACAGACGGGTTTATCTGAGCGAGCTGATATATGACGTGCATCGATATCACAGAACAACATGATCAAATCAACATACTGAGAATGTGTTTACATCAGTATGATGCTAGCTGTATCAAACTAAATCATTGCACTCTCTACGTGATCTTCGAGTCTGAATTTGGAAATTAACAGGGGCTTCAAGGCAAAAATGGCACCAAACTGAAGAAAAACGCCCTCAAATTCAAGATAAGGGGGTAAAAAATGCCAGTGCACAATTAAAAAAAATCTATTACTGATGCAATTACAGTGAAAGAAAGAAAAGAGTCAAATGTGGCGTTACATTTAGATCTGTTTTGCAGCAGCGTTGAGCATTACAACCAATCACACATGTATCTGTTGAGCTTATGAATGCAATGGCCAATCAGAGGCGTTTCGATTAGTCACCGCTGAAAATTAATTTTCTAATGCATAAAAAGCAATAAATTAATTCATTAAAGTTTGTTTTGGTCCCAAATTTCTATAAATTTTACTGGTAGTCACTGTATGAAGAATTTTTGGGTATAATATGTCACAGTTTACTTTATTTAGCTCTCCTCACTTACAGAAATGAACTATAGTGTCCTGCACACACTAGTGAAAAATTATATCTGGTGTCTGAATAATTTTTGGTTTGACTGTAGGTTATTTACATTATGCATTATTGTGAAAATCCATGTATGCCACATTTGAGCAGCATTAAAAAGTCATAAATGCTGTGTTGGATGCAGCTTCTGGATTTTGTTAATTAAATTGCACTGGTACCAATTGCATTGGAACAGCATTTTTATATGTATCTCAATTGTGAGAAAAAAAACTCAGAATTGTGAGATAAAAAGTTGTTTCATTTTATATTCCGTGGCGGAAACAAGCTTCCACAGTATTCTGACTGATTGAAGTAATTGGTTAAATGTAAGTATTTGACATCATAGAAAACACAGAAACAAGGTAATTATACAATTATACATTTCTTTAAAACAGATATGTTCCCTCTTTCAATGTGCATCTGTGGGATTTTTTCCACTGTAAAGGTCTCAGACAACCTCCGTCTCCTGCTCTTTAGCTCGTTTTCCAAGCTTTTATTGACATGCAGTGAGATAAAACAGGAGGAGCGGCGATTCTCCGATGGGAAATCTGTCATGTTTGAGGATTTGACTTTGTAATTCCGTTTGGAATGTTTCCTTTGGGTGGGGCGACACTTCCAGCGTGACCCTCCCCCACCTTCAGTGCCTCTATTTCTGGATCAGAGGAATCTTCAACACTGGACTGTGAGAGCCGGGATTCTACAAGCACACCCTAAACACGCGCACACACACTCACAGACACCCACCCTAAACACGCACACACACACATATGTACAGCTGCTTTACAGCCGAATTGAACTCTGTTTGCATCACTGAATCATTATTTTCCTGTTGATCACTGTATTGTATAAAGCGCTATAAAATGAAAGTGAGTGAGTGGCAGCATCTGAAAATATGCAGCATGCAAATATGCAAACAGCATCTGTGCTAGTAATCCATTCAGCACTGAAAGAGACCTGCACAAACACAACCGTCGGAAGATTACGTTTAATGACGCAAACCTTGGGCCCACATAACATCACCCACAATCCCTCAGCGCAGCGAACACAATCAAACAGCGTAAACACAGCGTTCAACCCTGCCGGAGGCAATTCAAATTTAACACTCATTAACTAAAAGTAAATCTATTCAAAACATTTTTGTTCATTGAAAGCTGAAAAAACATCAAATAAAAGTTGTATTTATTTAACACCAAAACCATTTAATTTTTATTTAACATCTGTTTAGTCAAAAAAGATCTTTTGCAACCTTTGCATGTTCATATATATATTTGCATCGCGAGTCGGTTTGCAAGGTATCCATCTAGAATGCCTGACCGACAGGGACGCTGAATAAATAATATATCAGCTTTTAACTGCAGTATGTGCTTGAGACCGAACAGAAAAGACGGGCTGTAAATAAATGAAAAATATCAGTTAATTTGAAAGAATAAACCTTTACAAAAACAACATCGAAGTACCTTCTAAACAATACTGAAGTATCCCAAAGTAAAATTCCTTTAACTTCGATCCGCCTCACCTATGACTAAGATCAACTAATGCAACCTAAAGCGCACGTGAGGATCCGCATTTATAATGCATGAGGCGTAAATGAGGCCAATCATTCCCTCAGTCAGAGCTTACAAAGTCCACATCGATCCGCGCTAGACTAGCCCACACTGATCGCCCACTTCCACCCGGCACAGGCGACGTGACACCAGCGGCAAACTATACGAACTTTACAATAACCAGTGATGGTATAATGGATATATACAAGGCTATTATTCATGTTAAAATGGTCAGATGCTGGTCTATATGTTGTCAATCATTAGCAGATATGGTGGAGTACCGAGCACAAATCTGATGTTTCCAACTGGAAGTTCAACAAAAGAGGGAATGCATTTGCTCCAATCACCATCATGCGTGTTCATCTTCAGGCTCTGGTTGCGAGCGCAGCACATGCACAGTATTATTAAAACCTTATTAATCACTGTCGGATTAGGAGGGGGGGCAGGGAGGAAGACCAGTGTTAGACCGGCCCCTCTGGACCCCAGGGACACACTGGAGGATTACTGGGGTCAGCTGGCCTGGACGTCCCACTGCGGCCCCCACAGATCACTGGACCCTCCCACCACAGCGAGCACACGACACCTTTGTCCAGCCCTTGTTTAACAATTATTTACTCTGTGTTGGACGGAGGGAGTGAGGTCAGCGCACATACATCACTGACAAAACCCCCACAACACACGCACTCGCACGAGTCATTAACCTCTCACACTTGTTGAATGAATTCTTGTTCAGCTGAATGAAAATGGTTAATTTACTAGCTTATTGAACTGAAAACCACAATCTTAGAAGAAAAGATTCTAGAACCTTAAAGGGTTCCGTCAGCGCTTCATACGTAGAACCTTAAAGGGTTCCATCAGCGCTTCATATGTAGAACCTTAAAGGGATCCGTCAGGCGCTTCATATGTAGAACCTTAAAGGGTTCCATCAGCGCTTCATATGTAGAACCTTAAAGGGTTCCGTCAGTGCTTCATATGTAGAACCTTAAAGGGTTCCGTCAGCGCTTCATACGTAGAACCTTAAAGGGTTCCGTCAGTGCTTCATATGTAGAACCTTAAAGGGTTCCGTCAGCGCTTCATACGTAGAACCTTAAAGGGATCCATCAGTGCTTCATATGTAGAACCTTAAAGGGATCCGTCAGGCGCTTCATATGTAGAACCTTAAAGGGTTCCATCAGCGCTTCATATGTAGAACCTTAAAGGGATCCGTCAGGCGCTTCATATGTAGAACCTTAAAGGGTTCCGTCAGTGCTTCATACGTAGAACCTTAAAGGGTTCCGTCAGCGCTTCATACGTAGAACCTTAAAGGGTTCCGTCAGTGCTTCATATGTAGAACCTTAAAGGGTTCCGTCAGCGCTTCATACGTAGAACCTTAAAGGGATCCGTCAGTGCTTCATATGTAGAACCTTAAAGGGTTCCATCAGCGCTTCATATGTAGAACCTTAAAGGGTTCCATCAGCGCTTCATATGTAGAACCTTAAAGGGATCCGTCAGACGCTTCATATGTAGAACCTTAAAGGGTTCCATCAGCGCTTCATATGTAGAACCTTAAAGGGTTCCATCAGTGCTTCATATGTAGAACCTTAAAGGGATCCGTCAGACGCTTCATATGTAGAACCTTAAAGGGTTCCATCAGCGCTTCATATGTAGAACCTTAAAGGGTTCCATCAGTGCTTCATATGTAGAACCTTAAAGGGTTCCGTCAGCGCTTCATATGTAGAACCTTAAAGGGTTCCATCAGTGCTTCATATGTAGAACCTTAAAGGGATCCGTCAGACGCTTCATATGTAGAACCTTAAAGGGTTCCATCAGCGCTTCATATGTAGAACCTTAAAGGGATCCGTCAGACGCTTCATATGTAGAACCTTAAAGGGATCCATCAGCGCTTCATATGTAGAACCTTTTTCAATCATGGGATCATTTTATCGAATTATTTTTAATTAAATCAATTTAGTTTTTTATTTTAATTACATTTTATGAATTAAACAGCTTGTAAACATTCTTTACCACTAGAAAAAATTAAATTATACGTTAAATAGACATTTCTCCTTATATAGAACCTTTTTGGCATAAAGGTTCTTTAACATTCATGTTAAAACCGACTTTCTTTTGTGGAACGTAAAAGGAGATGTTTTGAAGAGCATTGATGACTAAATGACACTGGACCCCATTGATTTTCATTGCATTGGACCTTTTTCATCATTTAGGATGATATTTTACAGTACAGATTCACTGAAACATTAAATGTGTTTTACATTAAAATACATAAATAAATGCACTCTGGTTTTCTTTCATTTCAGTCTTCTGATTGATCACTCAAGCATCTGAGCATCTGAACACGACATCCTGTCTGTTCGCTTCAGGAAGGAATTTACAGCAGCTGTCATTAAACTCACAGGGATACCATTAAAACGAGAGCGCGTCGTCCCGCTGTCTCTGAACCTTCCCCCTCCAACCACGCAACCTGAAACTGCCGGCCATGAAGAGGTGTCATTATATACCGCTGGCCACACATAATGACAGAGCACATAAAAGACAGGACACAAAGAGAGAGACGGACACATCTCACAGAACAATGCCGCTCCCCTCCCCTCCTCTGACCATCTGTATTTCCTCTTCCTCTCAAGGAAATGAGGATTTCATCACGGACAGTCTGATCAGTGTTTGTGAATTCATTCATGCTTTTCACCCTTCGGATCAGAATCAGTGTCTCGGTTGCCTTTACGTCAGAATGATGGTATATGAGATCAGATGAGCAACAGTGTAATCTTTTGAATGCTTTTCTATTATGCAGATGCTCTTAATGTCATTTGCAACCATGATGTGACTTATTGTGAAGCAGAATATATTACATTTGACACTTGATTTTGTCCATTATTTTCTTCAGAATAATATGCATTGATGAATTTAAACACGGATGCAAATTGTTTTAAGTCGCTGTACGATTTATTTTGCATGCATTTTGCAAAAAGTTAATTGCATATGTGGATGCATGACAATGCATAACACACCTAATGTGCACCATCTGCTCTTCATTTTCATGCACTTTTAATGCACAAGATATATGAAATTGCGCAATGCAATTCAATCAAAATCATTGCATCGTAATTCTGACTTTCAAAATCATAAGTAGGACTTGAATCTTTGTATTATCCACTAGTGTCTCTCTCCGCTGTCAGGACTGTCCATTTCCACACTGCTGTTCTATATTGGGAAAGTAGAATGGATGCCTCTATAAATAAGCAGCTCCAGCCCTTTAATCACATCAGAGGCTCTTCAAGCTCTTGACAGATCGCCTGATTCACAGCAAGACGTCAACAGATTCACATTCAGTCTACAGCCCATCTGAAATCAAACTGAATCGATTTACTGTCTATTCAATTCATGTTTCTGGTGACGTTATTCTGAAGAACATACTGCTTCATCGCAATTAACATACTGCTAAATGCATACATGCAAAATGCATTTATTCTGCTTTACTTTGGAAGCAAAATGATTGCAAATGCCATTGCATGATGACATTCAAGGCGCCTGGACATTAGGAAAAAAAGAGTGCAAGATGCATTTTGGGACTGTGGAAAAGGAAACATCAGAATGCATTGCATTTCATACATTTTAGCTGCATGTCACTTTCACAAAACCTTGAGACGTAGCATTCCCATTAAAATCAATACATTTTGGAGGAAACATGCATTATGTTGCAGATCACGCCTATAGCGCTGCGGCCACTGTGAGATTCATAACACACCCCCTGCACGCGTGTACAAACACTCCCACGTGTGAACTGACAAAATTGGGCCAAATGTCTCTTTACACAGTCTGGACTCCGGCCAAAGTCGACTCAGCGCTTGGCAGGAGCGTAAGAGAACAAATAAGTCAAGTGAAGTGTCCGGCTCTGTGCCAGCGCACGCGCAGCGAGCGGATCGGAGCAGATGTTTCTCCTGAGGGGCCGAAACAGCCAAAAACCAAACACAAACACTCAGAGACACGTGAAGAAAGGTGCGAAGAGGACGAGAGGGAGAAATCATGACATGCTGCGCTTCCTAAACATTCAGCCCACTGCTCAAAAACAAATATAAAGACTGCCAATATGAACATGCTCATTTGCTGTTGAATAAGAATAATGATGGGTTCACATTGAGTTTCAAACCAGCAGAAATGTTACAAAAGCTTGAACTTGACCATTATGACGTCATGTAAAATCAACCAAAGTGGCAGAACGATTCTGTTTAATATATTATTATTTTATTATTGATAGTAGTTAACATTTATTGCTAACAGTACTGCATTTAACAAATCATTTCAAATGAATACATTGTTCTGACACATCATGAATGCACTAGAAAAAATTATGTATTTTTGTCTTATTTTCCAGTACAAATATCTAGACATTCTTATAAATCAAGACACATTTACTGGAGAAGCAAAATTACGTTAGATATTAAGTCTTTTTTTTTTTGCTGAAAAATGCATTAAATTAAGCGAGTTTGAGATTGGCAGATGAAAGAGGAAGACAAAGCAACTTAGATTTTACCCGAAGCAACTTAAATTGTATCCAAAGCAATTTTACCCGAAGCAACTTAAATTGTATCCAAAGCAATTTTACCCAAAGCAACTTAGATTTTACCCAAAGTAACTTAAATTGTATCCAAAGTAACTTAAATTTTACCCAAAGTAACTTAAATTTTACCCAAAGTAACTTAAATTGTATCCAAAGTAATTTTACCCAAAGTAACTTAAATTGTATCCAAAGCAACTAAATTTTACCCAAAGTAACTTAAATTGTATCCAAAGTAACTTAAATTGTATCCAAAGCAATTTTACCCAAAGCAACTTAGATTTTACCCAAAGTAACTTAAATTGTATCCAAAGTAACTTAAATTGTATCCAAAGCAATTTTACCCAAAGCAACTTAAATTGTATCCAAAATAATTTTACCCAAAGTAACTTAAATTGTATCCAAAGTAACTTAAATTGTATCCAAAGCAATTTTACCCAAAGCAACTTAGATTTTACCCAAAATAACTTAAATTGTATCCAAAGTAACTTAAATTGTATCCAAAGCAATTTTACCCAAAGCAACTTAAATTGTATCCAAAGTAATTTTACCCAAAGCAACTTAAATTGTATCCAAAGTAATTTTACCCAAAGTAACTTAAATTGTATCCAAAGTAACTTAAATTGTATCCAAAGCAATTTTACCCAAAGCAACTTAGATTTTACCCAAAGTAACTTAAATTGTATCCAAAGCAATTTTACCCAAAGCAACTTAGATTTTACCCAAAGTAACTTAAATTGTATCCAAAGTAACTTAAATTGTATCCAAAGCAATTTTACCCAAAGCAACTTAGATTTTACCCAAAGTAACTTAAATTGTATCCAAAGTAACTTAAATTGTATCCAAAGCAATTTTACCCAAAGCAATTTAGATTTTACCCAAAGTAACTTAGATTTTACCCAAAGTAACTTAAATTGTATCCAAAGTAACTTAAATTGTATCCAAAGCAATTTTACCCAAAGCAACTTAGATTTTACCCAAAGTAACTTAAATTGTATCCAAAGCAACTTAGATTTTACCCAAAGTAACTTAAATTGTATCCAAAGTAACTTAAATTGTATCCAAAGCAACTTAAATTTACTTAAGTGAGTTTGTGCTTAAAACACAAACAAATATCAGCCAATGGGGTCAGAAAAACTTAATTCAAAGGGAAAACAAGATTATTTTTCTGACTCCATTGGCAGATATTTGCTCTTGTTTTAAGCACAAACCATCCATTTTTCAATATACAAGACTTCTCCAGTAAATGCATCTTGATTTAAGAATGTTTAGGTGTCTGTGCTGGAAAACCAGACAGAAACATCATTATTTGCGGTGCACAGCTCAAGCTCTCTTACCACTTTAAAATGATCGTCGTAGCTCCAATCTGCTTGGCCGTTAGGAGAGGACGCTGATGGCTGGCCGACGGGGGAGAGATCGTCCTCAGGTTCCCGTTTGACCCTGACGGTGGGCGACAGGGCTCTTCTGGTGCCTCCGGTGGCCCCGGGGTCCGGGAAGCTTGTGATGGGGTGTCCGGGCAGATGTACGGCTCCCTGCTGCAGCGCCAGCGTCTGCTTCCTGAGAAACTCCAGCCCGCTCGGCGGCCTGTCGTCCTCCTCGCTGCCTTCA
>CM077181.1:745000-760000 GCA_039654105.1 Coreius guichenoti
TCATATTTCACAAATAAATACAAACCATCCTACAAATTGCATGTAACCTTTGAACAAATACCAAATCCCATACAAATGCATACCTGTCTCTTATGATCTCTCAGCTTAATTTTCTCACAAATGCAGTTGAGCAACTTCCTCTACCAGAACAGCAGAATTCAGGCATGTAATAATTCACTCATCTCACAACTGAGTTTGATACACGATACTGATCTTGCAATACAGTACAATACACCCACAATACTTTGAACAAATCCAAAATAGTTTAAATGGTATAGTTTTTAATTATTACTTTTAACGCTGTTCATTAAAGTGCTAAATTTGATATTGCATCAGAGGTGAACTTAGGCTGGGCTTCTCCCCATGCACAGGGAAATAAATATTCATCATTGTGCTTATAATATATAGCCTACTCTGCTTAAAATATATTTTATTTTTAATTTATTAAAAAATTGAATAAAAATGGAAGCTCAAATGTGTGCCTTTCAGGATTTACCATATTTGATGTGACATTAACATATCTCATTCGAAACTAAATCTGTCTAAACTTTAATCCACAATACATATTGTTGCATTTTTGTATTGCAATATATTGACATGATACGCCCTTACATTACATTATTTTGCATGGATGCATGCATTTTAATGAGAAAAAACTAGCCCTAGCTCAAATGTTTTCAGCCATGTCACTACTGATTTTGCAATGATCGATCACAATAATATCTTTAAAACATTTTTTATATTGAAATAGGGTTGTCATAGTGAAAATCTCAAAAAGAATAATAATAGATACAGTAAGACAGAAACTCACCTGTTCACCGCTCATTTTCGTCAGCTGTTTCAGGGCTTCTCTGGGGAGACTAGCGTAAACTGACCCAAAGCGCCATCTGCTGTTCTGGTAGAGGAAGTTGCTCAACTGCATTTGTGAGAAAATTAAGCTGAGAGATCGTAACAGACAGGTATGCATTTGTATGGGATTTGGTATTTGTTCAAAGGTTACATGCAATTTGTAGGATGGTTTGTATTTATTTGTGAAATATGATGTACGCTCATTTATTATTTGAGTCGAGTTTTCCTTTGCAAAGCAGATTGTGTTTGTTTGCAAAATGCTGGATTTGTTTGTTTAATTATGGCACAAAATTCACTCCATACTGAGCAGCTCATCCAAGCCTTACATCACCAAGTGCAATGCAAAGCGTGGGATGCAGTGGGGTAAAGCACGCCGCCACTGGACTCTAGAGCAGTGAGACGTGTTCTCTGGAGTGACCAATCACGCTTCTCTGTCTGGCAATCCCATGGACGAGTCTGGGTTTGGCGGTTGCCAGGGGAACGGGACTTGCCTGACTGCATTGTGCCAAGTGTAAAGTTTGGTGGAGGGGGGATTATGGTGTGGGGTTGTTTTTCAGGGGTTGGGCTTGGCCCCTTAGTTCCAGTGAAAGGAACTCTTAATGCTTCAGCATACCAAGACAGTTTGGACAATTTCATGCTCCCAACTTTGTGGGAACAGTTTGGGGATGGCCCCTTCCTGTTCCAACATGACTGCGCACCAGTGCACAAAGCGTCGGTCCATAAAGACATGGATGAGCGAGTTTGGTGTGGAGGAACTTGACTGGCCTGCACAGAGTCCTGACCTCAACCCGATAGAACACCTTTGGGATGAATTAGAGCGGAGACTGCGAGCCAGGCCTTCTCGTCCAACATCAGTGCCTGACCTCACAAATGCGCTTCTAGAAGAATGGTCAAAAATTCCCATAAACACACTCCTAAACCTTGTGGAAAGCCTTCCCAGAAGAGTTGAAGCTGTTATAGCTGCAAAGGGTGGGCCAACTCCATATTAAACCCTACGGATTAAGAATGGGATGGCATTAAAGTTCATGTGCATGTAAAGGCAGGCGTCGCAAAACTTTTGGCAATATAGTGTGTGTGTCAGCTGTCTAGAAGCTATTTAGCTTTCATCCTTCAAATCTCTACTTCAAAGTACTTTGTAATGATCTGATCACTGTAAATAATGAGAGCACCACAGAGGGTTTACGTGTTTCCTTTAATTTCACAAAACATTGTTAAATACAAATAATATTTTTTCTTACAATAAAATACAAGTTATTGCATGTTAAAGTCAGTAACTGATTTGTTGTGGCTACAAAGTGAAGAATTCAGGTGTTTTGTTGCATAGTGTTTAAGATTGTCCACACACACACACGCAGGCACACACACACAAACAAACTCACACACACTCTCTCTCACACACACACACACTCTCACACACACACACTCTCTAAATCTCTCACACACACTCTAACTCCCTCTCACACACACACTTACGCACACACACACACACACACACAAACTCACACACAAGTCACACACACACACACTCACACACACTAACTCTCACACTCACTCAAACACACTCAAATTCTCGCTCTCGCTCTCTCTCACACACACACACACACTCTTTAAATCTCACACACACTCTAACTCCCTCTCACACACACACTTACATGCACACACACACACAAACTCACACACTAACACACACACACACACTCACACTCACACACTAACACACACACACACACTATCTCTCTCTCACACACACACACACTCTAACTCTCTCTCACACTCAAACACACTCAAATTCTCGCTCTCACACACTCACACACACACAAACTCACACACTCAAGTCACACACTCACATTCTCGCTCTCACACACACACTCTAACTCTCTCTCACACTCAAACACATTCACATTCTCGCTCTCTCTCTCACACACACACACACTCTCTCTCTCTCTCTCACACACACACACTCTAACTCTCTCTCTCACACACACACACTCTAACTCTCTCTCTCACACACACACAAGTCTCTCTCACACTCACTCACACATACACAACAAGTCTCTCTCACACTCACTCAAACACACTCACTCTCTCTCTCACACTCACACACTCTCACAAACACACACACAATAAGTCTCTCACACTCACTCAAACACACTCACTCTCTCTCACACACACTCACACACTCTCACAAACACACACACAATAAGTCTCTCACACTCACTCAAACACACTCACTCTCTCTCTCACACTCACACACTCTCACAAACACACACACAATAAGTCTCTCACTCACTCAAACACATTCACTCTCTCTCTCTCACACTCACACAAACACACACACAATAAGTCTCACACTCACTCAAACACACTCACTCTCTCTCTCTCACACTCACACACTCTCACAAACACACACACAATAAGTCTCTCACACTCACTCAAACACACTCACTCTCTCTCTCACACACTCTCACAAACACACACACAATAAGTCTCACACTCACTCAAACACACTCTCTCTCTCTCACACTCACTCAAACACACACACACAAGTTTCTCTCACACTCACTCTCTCTCTCTCACACTCACTCAAACACACACTCACACACACCATTGTTTGCACAACATATTTCTAATACTCAAGCAAATGTTGTGCATTATTTAAAAAGCAGATAAAATATTCTTGATTATGCAATTTTAAATACAAAATAACACGTTCACATCTCACTGCAAGTTTAACTGAAGTAACACCTTACACCGTCTCACTTCATGTTTTAAACATTACCCATCAGCCCTGAAGCTAAAGCAGGGCCCGTGCGCTTCTGTCTCGTAAAGCTTCAGTGCTTTTCGCTCATTTGCAAAGCACACGTTAAAAGTATAAAAGTTAATAAACACTTTTCAAACGAGTCCTGAAACTCCAAACACATACACGAGCTCGACAGACACACACACGCATGCATTTCGTGTTGGACTCAACCGTATGTAGTGTCAGCTTTCTCAAGATCAGTAACACTGCACTTCCCCAAACGCTGCACTGGGGAATCATGGGTAATTTCTTTCTTTAGTTCCTTCAGTTCCTTTTTGAAACAATCAGCCATGAAGAGCCGCAGTCTTGAGCGATGACAAAAAAAACACAGACAATTCAGATAGAAACACGCGTCAAACATGCAAACGCGTCATAATCATATTTCACCCCAAAAATAAGCAAAATATTAATGTTGTATGCTGTTATTCTCAAAGGTGAGTGTCATTACTGTAAACGTTTTTTAATCACAATAAATACTACCATGATGTATAAATAATACACAATTTAAATATTTTATGACACGATTACAGCAATGAGAGTGAGATCTTTGGCATTACGTTCATGACACTTAACAATAAGGTTATGTATTTTACTAAAAGTTAATCTCAACATTTATTAATGCATTTATGTGTATCTGTTTACATTAGTAATTGCACCGTGAACTAACATGAACAAGGGTTATAATGTATTGCTCATTGTTAGTTAATGCATTAAATAATGTTAACAAATGAGATGTTATTGTGAAGTGTTATTGATAAACTTAAGAAAGAAGAGAGAAAATATTGTAACAGTGCAAAACATCTTAAAACTACTGCTGTGGTCCTATGCCTAATTTTTTAAATATATCACATTTTTTATTATATTGGGGTGATTTGTGACACGTGTGTGACGCGTTCTGGAGCGGTTTCATGGGACACGGACATCAGCGCGTATGTGAGTAAATCATACGAAAACGGAAGTGTTTTGCCTACAAAATGAACAACGCAGGGCTCAAACGATCACAAACAAATGACTCTGTGGTCTTAAAAACATTGTAAGAACTCAAGCAGGGTGTTTGGGATCCATTCACACACACACACACACACACACACGTTTGATCACTGCACACAGCAGGACGAAGCATCGGCGCAGCAGCAGACGGAGGAGCTCAAGGCTTTAGGGGGGATCAGGTCCAGATCTTCATCATCAGGGATTTCATCCAGGTGATATCCGTCCTTCAGGAGCTGCCGGCTCAGGTCCGGATGCACCTGCGGACAGTCCAGATCACATGATGATGATGATGATGATGATGAGAGACATTATCATCACATACCACAGGAGTTCACTAACCCTTGTGCGTCCTTATGGACATTTTTGTCTTTTTCAGTTTGTTTTGTGTGTATTTTTATTGGAATTTTACTATTTCACCCCCATTTTACACAAAATAGTTCCACTCAGGACCCCTTACCTGTCACCGTCCCACCCGCTCTTTCTTGATCGCCTTTTTTCATATTCTATATTTTAGTAATCATCATAAATTAGGTATCCTTCGAAAGCTTACGAACTCAAAATTCATCCTGCGAAAACCGCTTTGAAATCGGACGTTGCGTTACCATGGAGACGGTACTCTAAATTCTTCTAGCGGGCTCCTCCCCTAGTAGGCGGTGTCAGGTTTCATATTACAAAATTTATTTTAACTACTCTATAATCAAAACCTTTTCTAATCTTGACAAAACACATATCGTCGGAAAGGTCTGAGTCTCAAGGTTCCATATTTGGTGACTGTTTTGTGATAGAAGTGATATTTGGACAGAAATTCAGTAATTTGTTACAGGAGAATGCATAAAAAAAACAATCAATGGAATGTGGATGACACCCGGTGGCTATTTGTGGTACAGCGCCTGGAACTTACATTTTTGTGATATCAACTTCAAATTTGGAACACAACTTGGTTAGACATATGGCTTTGATTTTATAGTAATTTTATAGTAAACATTTTTTTTTTATATAAAACAAAAAATATTTAGTACAGTATGTTTAATTTAAAGTAAATTTAAACTTCCATAACTTTTTCATACTTTCATTTTCTGAAGTGCTTCAGCAGTAATCTGCCGAGTGTTGTCTTTAAAACGAGACCAAACTTAGGTCTATATTTCAAAGCATTCTTGAATTACAGCCATTTAAGTTTGGATAGTGCATTTTCGAGTCTATTCTCAAAAAGGGGGGTGGACAGGAAAGGGGTTAAGGACAAAAACGTCCCCATTGAAACCCATTAAAGGGGTCCTATAATGCCCTTTTTACAAGATGTAAAATAAGTCTCTGATGTCCCCAGAGTGTGTATGTGAAGTTCTAGCTCAAAATACCCCACGTCATTTTTTATAGCATGTTAAAATTGTCACTTTTTGAGGGTGAGCAAAAACATGCCGTTTTTGTGTGTGTCCCTTTAAATGCAAATGAGCTGCTGCTCCCACCCCCTTTCCGGAAGAGGGCGGGGCTTCAAGAGCTCATGTTAGCAGCTCTGATTACCTCACGCCAGAAACTGTTCAATTTAATAGTTTTAAAACATATAATGCAATGCAATACAATGATTGAAAAATGAACTAACAAACCTTCCTCATGATCATATTTGATACTCGTGATTTTTCTATAAAATAATGTAAGATAATCAGGTAAACCTGAGCTGATTCAGTCCAGCTGAAATATTACTAACAATATCAAAGTTATTTATTATATACTGTACATGTAGAGACCGTAGAAATTCAATGTATCAATTATGATACTGTAAGATTTATAGGGTTAATATATGTGGAAGATGTTCTGACAATGATTCACTTGTTTATCGTTCATGAAATCTTGATTTAGTTTGATTAAATTAAATTTGATTAGGAAACGTACACTCCAATAACGATAACTATATTAGCGTCCACATAAGCATTTGCCGCAGTTTGTCGTCTGTCGCTTTAAATGCTCAAGCTCGTTAAAGCAGGACGGATTCTGATTGGCTGTCAGTGTTTATCATTCATCAGCTGGAAAAAGCAATTCTGAAAATGACAATTTATAAACTTTTGGTTATTGTTATTGTCTTTTATTTTGGCAATGATTTTACACCATACTTGATTTTTATGACTAAAACAGGTCAAAATGTATTATACTGTATTGATTACAATTTGATTTGTATTTTAATGTACTGCCATATCAGCTTCAAGAGTTTCTTGTCAACATTTCTGTACAACACAACCACTCTACATAAGATTTTACTGTACTTGTGATATAAAATGTGAAAGTTTTATAATAGATTATGTAATTCTCTATTAATTTGATCAGTGCATAATGATGCACTTTTACACCCCTAACAGGAAATCAACTAACTACCCATTGACCAAACAGTTTAAAGGGGCGGGTCTAATGCTCTTTCATGCATTCTGCCTTATTTACACTGTTAAAGAGTTGATTCTCATGATAAAAATGGACAAAGTTTCAAAACACGAGTTGGATGTACGACGGAGTATTTCTGTGCCAAATACACTCCTTCAGGATGCTTTTTTCGAGTATGGCCCTGTATGACGTCATAAAGGGCGGGATTCCTTGTATGGGCACTTCTCCTGGATGAGCGCACACACACACACACACATCAACCAGAGCAAGAGCGCGTCCATCAACGAGCTTCGTTTGGGTAACGGGAGCCGTCGGCGGCGCTGCCGTTTTGTTTTTAGACACGAGATCAACAGTGTCACTGAAGAAGTGTGTTTCTGGTGTGAGGGAAAGATCACCTTGTTCAGCTTCCCAAATAACCCAGCGTTAAGGGAACAGTGGATGCAGTTTGTGTTTCCGGAGTTCTGCAAGTGTGTGTGTCTGTTCCCGGTCATGAGTGAAACTGCATCAAATGTGTGTGTTTTGTTGGCAATCGGCGCGTAAGTGCATATAATGTGAACAACACCAACGTATAGAGAATCGAGAGTTATCCAGGGATAATGCCATGGTGTGTGTGTGTGTGTGTGTGCTCGTAACTCTTTAGCTCCACCCACTGCACGCCTCCACGGACTCGGCTGTTTTCAGAAAGAATCGGTACAGTGTATCTGTCTTTTATAAATATGATAAAACTAAAGACTCTTCAGAGATATGAAGGATCAACACTACTCTATACATACTCAAGATTAACGTGTGTGTGTTATGTACCCTTTAAGGGCATTAACTAACCTCTGCTGAGGAATATCCAGATGAACAGTCCAGCTCCGCATCACTGATGAAATCAAACAACACCGAATCAAACACTCAGCACACACTTCATTCTCTGATTCACATCTTTCTTAGGAATCATCTTACAATTACTGATCAAATCAAAGGTTTTCCAGCCTGTTTGCCTCTCGTAGAATCCCTTTAACTAACAGAAGCCGTTTCCTGGATGATCACATGATCTATCAGAGGACCGTGACTCTCACCTGTCCGAATCCAGCGAGACGAGCGAATCTTCTCCGGTCTGACTCAAGGCGGCGTATCCCTTATTGAACTTCACACTGCAGAGAGAAGAAGAAGAGTGAAACACGGCTCTTTCACAGAGGGTTTGTTTGCTTTAAGAGAATTAAAAGGAGGATTGATCAGGGTGAGCTGTGAAACACACCCGGTTTAATCATTAATAACAGGCCGTTCAGCAAAACTACCACACTCGCTTACCCTGACGGAGACACACGGGCCTGGCATTTTCCCTGAATATCAAACTATCGGTAGATATTAGGGCTGGGTATTGACACAAATTTCACGATTTGATTCGATTTCTAATCACAAGCTTTCGATTCGATTTCAATTCAATTCGATATCGATTATTGTGGACATATATCAGATACAGTACATGGCAAATTTTCTCGAGGAAAAAAATCTCTCAACTAATGCTGTAAACTACACATGGGTGTCAGTCGGTACATATTGAAGGTTAAAATGAACTGATTTAAATACAAACATAAGTTACACTCAATGGTGTTTTTTATAATAATAAAGTTATAATACTAACTTTACAAATACATAATCTCATATTTCTAGTCCAATTCGTTTTTGAAATATAAACATTAAAATGGCTGTCATGTTGTGTATTCACTTGTCCGAGTAAAAAATTTGCTTGTCCGGAATTTTTTTTTTTTTTTGTAAATATAATTTATTCTGAAGCAATATTCTCACCAGTGTTCAATCTTTAAATCCTCATATTTGTGATATTTTCACCTTTTATAAAGGGCATTTTTTCCATAATCTTATTAAATATAGGCTATGCTTCAGCTTTCATTATTCTTAAATTTGATCTATAAATTAAATTAGAATAAGACACTATAGGGCTGTTACCAATCAAATTAAATAATTTACACTGAAAAATTACAACTGCATTAAATAATGTTATGAGATTGTTTTAAATATTTTTGAATATACAAATAAGAAATGTTGGAAAGAATGTTTAAACGTGAAACTAAACCGCCAGTAGGTGACAGCAGGTGACCGTCTTAATGAGTGAGTCATTGAGTCGATTCATTCAAACGGCTGATTCATTCAAGAATGAGGCAGTCGTTTACGAATAGGTCATTGAATCTTTGATTCAACCGATTCATTCAAAACGCTGAATCATTCAGTAACACACTGTTGCTGTGAGATGCGTTATGGTTCTGCTGTGATCTTTGTTTGGAACTATTTTCGCTGCTGAAATAGAACAAAAACAGTCAATATTGCATCTAAAATGTAAGTGACTTAATGTTAATTAATTGTTTATGGAACTGTCATATGAAATCAGTGTCATTTTCAGTCGTGATGGTATTCAGGAAAACAGCACTCTTGGTTGTGTGATGCTGCTTAACTGTATCATATGTTATAAATATAAAAACTCCACAGTTTGTAATTTTAACTGTGTATGTTAAAGCTGCTGTCCGTTACCTTTTTTTGTGTTCAAGATTTACAAAAATTATACAATGAGAATGTACAACATGAATCCATTTTCCAAACCGTGTTTTTGTTTTACCCTGAATCATTATGGTACACTTATAATAAGTGTTTATATTGGGACTATTTCAGACCGGTCTGGTAGGAACCGCTGCGGAGGAGCACAGTCCCTGCGTGACTCGCCATAGACATAAACAGAGAGAAGTAGCTCCGGCTGCAATGTTCTTCCGCAAGACGCATGCAGTTCTGTTTATTAACCGCTAGAGCGCAGGAAGTTACGGACTGCAGCTTTAACTTGTGTGAGAGGCGCTCATTTGTTTTCGATTTCTCCATGAGAGGCTGCGCGATCGTCAACAGCGCAACCTTGTTGTCAGTTCATTATACTACATTATATATTATTATCCACTGCGTTAATGTCGAGCCCTGTTCAAACATGCATTAAAACTGAAGAACATTAAAAATTATAATGAATATGTAATATGGTGCATATATTTAGCTAAATGCTCCTCTCTGGAGTTAATTTTTCTAGCTGACTAACGAGTTTATGGACACCGGATATGGTTTTTCTGAGGTAAATGTGACGTTACGTGACATTGTTTACAAGCTGTTTTTTTTTATATTTTCTGTTTTCATTTTAATTTTAGTTAAAGTTTTAGTAAATCTGTTGTGTTTATATAGTTTTAGTTTATTTAGTTTTAGTTATTTTCATGGTTTCTGCAGGTTTTATGAAGGTAAATTTAAGGGAACAACACGTCAACATGTTCTCTAAATGTAAATGAGTTTTATTAGTGACACTTCAAAGTTTGAGAATACAATTTCCAACAGCTATCCATAACTTTTTTTTTATTAATTTTACAAAAAAATACCTTAAAGTTTGAGGTAAGAAACAAGAACAAATATCTGCCAATATGTTCATAAAAATCAACTTAATTCAAATGTAAGTCATTTTCATACCCAATGACAGATATTTGTTCTTGTTTTAAGCATAAACTCACTTAATTTTGTTCAATTTCTCAGAAAACAAGACTTAATTTCTTCATTTTGCATGTCATTAAATGTCTCTTGATTTAAGGATGTTTTGATATTTGTGCTGGAAAACAAGAACATCATTTTTTGCAGTGCATGCAATTTAATTTACGGCTCTATGAAATCTGTTATTTATTTTTTTGTTTTATAGTTTATTCTGTTTTAATTTTTCTGGACTTTAATGGTCAGATTAAATGTGACTGACGTTCGTTCATCTTCTGAACACAAATGAAGATATTTGTAATGAAATGCAAAAGATTTCTGTCCTCCATTGACAGTCTAAGCAACTTCCACTGACGCTTCAGAAAGTTCATAAAGAGAAACTGATCCATACGGATCGAGCGGATTATTCCAGATGTTCTGAAGAGACTCGATGGCTTTATATGATGAAGGAAAGTCTGACGGGTTTGGGACGACATTAGGGCGAGGAAATGAGGACAGGATTCTCATTAATGGGTGAACTGTCTCTTTAAGTGTTCTGACCTACTGTTGATTTATTCATACAAAATTTGACAAATTCCGTGACATTCTGCATTATACAGTAAATTACATTTTTATGAATGGATTCTGCAATTCCGTCCATGTTTTCTGCATCTCAGAAATCATAGAGCCCTAATTTAATGCCATGATATTGAATTTAAGACTTTCTGATCCAATTTACACCGTGTCGGTGTGTGTGTGAGTCTGCTTGTGTGTGAGTCTGCTTGTGTGTGAGTCTGCGTACACTCAGACACGCACTGAGACACGCACTGAGACACGCACTGAGACACGCACTGAGACACGCACGCAGACGCACTGAGACACGCACTGAGACACGCACTGAGACACGCACTGAGACACGCACTGAGACACGCACTGAGACACGCACTGAGACACGCACGCAGACGCACTCAGACACGCGCGCAGACACGCGCTCAGACACGCGCGCAGACACACTCAGACACGCACACAGACACGCACTCAGACACGCACTCAGACACGCACGCAGACACGCACGCAGACACGCACGCAGACGCGCACTGAGACGCGCACTGAGACGCGCACTGAGACGCGCGCGCAGACACGCTCAGACACGCGCGCAGACACACGCTCAGACAAGCGCTCAGACACGCGCTCAGACACGCGCTCAGACACGCGCGCAGACACGCGCGCAGACACACCCAGACACGCACCCAGACACGCACCCAGACACGCACCCAGACACGCACTCAGACACGCACGCAGACACGCACGCAGACACGCACTCAGACACGCACGCAGACACGCACTCAGACACGCACACAGACACGCACTCAGACACGCACACAGACGCACACAGACACGCACACAGACACGCACTCAGACACGCACACAGACACGCACACAGACGCACACAGACACGCACTCAGACACGCACTCAGACACGCACACAGACACGCACTCAGACACGCACACAGACGCACACAGACGCACTCAGACACGCACGCAGACACGCACGCAGACGCACTCAGACGCGCACGCAGACAGACGCGCACGCAGACAGACGCGCACTCAGACGCGCACGGAGACGCGCACGCAGACGCGCACTCAGACGCGCACGCAGACGCACGCAGACGCGCACGCAGACGCGCACTGACGCGCGCGCAGACGCGCACAGCTCTTGACCCTCAAACTGACCTTTATAGAGGTCTCAGAAAGTGAGGACTGGCCAAAATGTCCTCACTTTACTCTCTTGGTCCTCACTCCGATGGTCTAAAACTCAAACTGGTCCTCATGAAGATAGTTGTACAAGTACATTCTTTCATACACATTTTTTATAGAGCATTGCAGTTATCGGTGTGGAAAAATACAAACGCACTGATCAGTTTTTCTGCCACAGAGAAAGATAACATGGGTTGCAGTCCTGCAATGTTTCTGAGATGAAAAAATGATGTTTCATGAGGATCAAATGTTACATTTGCATCAGATATGTTTTGAAGTCGATCGCCCTGCGCTGGCGCAGACTCACGTCTTTGGTTTGTGTCGTGGCTGGTGAAGCGCAGCTCTCGCTGGACTCAAGCCTCTCTTCTGCAGAGCTCGTCTGGCCGTCTCGCGCTGCTTCTCTGCAGAGACACATGTGTTACAGTGACCCATCATCTGTGAGACGAGCACACACACGTAATCTGAAGACGTCAGCCTGACTTACGGAGCGTGGTGTTGAGCGCCTGAGCTTTAGACATGAGGTACGGCCCTCTCTTCTGCACCGCTCCGGTCTGAGGCGGCTCACTCTGATGATCAGACATGACATTCACCGAGAGCTCAAATCATTCTATACATCAACATCATGTGTGTGTGTGTGTGTGTGTGTTAGTGTAACGCCATGCCATCGACCCTGGATATATTCATGATGACATCAACATCATGAGATGAGTGACAGATTCATATCATAAGTTACTGCTACCATATTGTTCTCATAACAATTGCATTCTTCACACACACACACACACACACACAAACACAGACATGCAGACACAGACACATACCACATTCTCTCTCACACACAAAGACTCTCTCATAAAAACGCACACACACCCACACACTCTCTAATAAAAACGCACACACGCCCACACTCACAGACAGACACACGCACACACAGACAGACATACACACTCTCTCTCTCTTACACACACAAACTCTCTCTCTCTCATACACACACACACACACACACACACACACACACACACACACACACACACACAGAGACACTCTATCTTACACACATGCCCTGTATTTGTGTTGTATTCTGTGCATAAACACAATATAATATTCTCTATTATAGCGTGTGTAACTTAAATATTATTCGATACGTGTCGGTGCAAATTAGAAAACCAATTTCCTTGTTAGTGCAGCTTATTTGGCTAATAAACTTGAATTCTGATCATATTTCATGTTCCCAAGATTTCATCCACTAGAACTCACTTTAAAGTGAAGAAATAATCATTCAAACGGATTTGACTAAAATGACAGGACACACACACACCATCTAACAGAGTTTCCCTGTAGGATATTTCTCCGTCTGAACATGATGTTCATTTATGATTATTAATGGTATTTAACGCAACGACATCCTCAAAATCACCTTCATCTCGGCGGAAGTCTCGCGCTGCTCTCGGCTCTCCATCATCTCGCTCATGTCGGGGTTTCAGAATTAAAGTTTAGATCAGAAATCATGTCTTAAATCAACCCGAAACTCATGCTAACATAATTTAAACACTGCTGTAAACAGAGCGCTTCTTCTTCGCCTGACGTCCCTCGGCTGATTCTGCGCGCTGCTGCCCCCACAGGCGCTCCGGCGCTACTGCAGGCCGACAGGGGCATTGCGTTAAATACAAAAGCTAATACTGGTATAATACTTACTACACAGGATTATACTTCATACAACCTACATTTAAAAAATTGCATTGTGCAGCAGTTTTTGTTACATGTCCTCTATGCTGGGAAATAATGTTATTTAGCATGTTTAATCTAATGTTCAGCATCAGAAACACACATCTGTTACAGTGTAACTGTACAAAGTCTCTTCATCATTCAAACACACACTGACAGTGAAGCAGAGAAACGCTCACACACTCCGTCAGTATTGCTTCATTTATTAGGTGCTTTATTTCATACAGGACGGGACAAGTTTGACTCCCTGAATATCATACAGTGAGAGGTAGAAAACCCCATCGAAATCCCAAAAACCCTGAAACAGAAACAGAGGCATGGTTTATTAATACACTCCTGACTGAAGTGTTTTACATACGAGTGAAGAATCATAGCAGCTCACGCTTTATATGAAGTGTCTTTAACTATCATGTACTAACATTTACATTAATCATTTGATTCAATGTTCTTATTGTGTATATACATGTTTTTACACTGTACCTATATTAAAATATACCTGTATGTAATTATTCCTAATAAACCCTAATGTACATTTTCATTAATATTATATATATATATATATATATATATATATATAAAAAACACACAAATAAATAAATATAATACTAAATATTATATATATTTATATAATATCAATATAAGTATTATATTATAAATAATATGCTATTATATAAATATAAATAACTATTAATTTGTGTGTGTGTGTGTGTGTATATATATATTATATAGAGAGAGAGAGAGAGGGAGAGAGAGAGACCTATTTATGTGTGCACAATATCTTGAAGATATTTACATAACTGTATTCTTTTCCTACCCACCATCACTATAAGATGTATAAACCTGAAGCAAAATACAACATGAACACACAATGTAAAAGTAAATGTACCAAATAAACGTTTTATGCAAGTACACAGTAGTTAAAGAAACCTGATATAAAGCGGGACCAAAAACTGTATTTCTGCATCTTAAACCTGTCAGCAGAAAGAGAAGAACGCACTGGTGTCTCAGCAGCTCTGGAGGATCCCGCG
>CM077181.1:767500-769627 GCA_039654105.1 Coreius guichenoti
TTCCATGATGATGGAGGCCACTGTGCTCATTGGGACCTTCAATGCTGCAGAAATGTTTCGGTACCCTTCCCCAGATCTGTGCCTCAATACAATCCTGTCTCGGAGGTCTACAGACAATTCCTTGGGCTTCATGGCTTGGTTTGTGCTCTGACATGCACTGTTAACTGTGGGACCTTATATAGACAGGTGTGTGCCTTCAACTGAAAATCAACTGAATTTACCACAGATGGACTCCAATCAAGTTGTAGAAACATCTCAAGGATGATCTGTGGAAACAGGAGCACCTGAGCTCAATTTTGAGTGTCACGGCAAAGGCTGTGAATACTTATGTACATGTGATTTTTTCGTTTTTTATTTTTTAATAAATTTGCAAAGATTTCTAGAAACTGTTACTTTTAAAATGGTTACATTCTGAAAATGTAACAGTTTCTAGAAGTAACATCTTCAGAATGTAACAAGTTTAATTCTAAATATTTTAATTCTAAAAACTTACTAAGAAAAGCTAAGAAAATTACAATGTCTTCTGTCGTGTCACTATAAGTGACAGAAACTGTTTCACAATATTTTTGGATTATGTCTGTAAAAGTCCATCTAAAACTGTATGACCAAACAGCCCTTTAATAGACTTGTCAGATAATATGGTGGGTGGCAAGTGTTTCCGATTGGTCAGTTTTCAGAGGCGGGGCTTCATGGATCAATTGTGTGAGAAATCCACTGCATTTCTCCTGATCTCATTCCCTTCCCATTTCTTTTGCGCTTAGTATTATATAAAATGAAAGTGGTTTGCATAATTTCCAGAACATTCCTTTTGTAGACATTCACAGCTTTGCCGTCCATTCATTTCCTCTGAATGCATAATCAATCTTAGTGTTATTTGTAGACAGATCCGGTTTGTGTCGGCTCAGGTCCGGTGCGGAGAGAACGGGGCCTGCGGCGCTCCAGCACAGCCTGAGAACATCAGCCTAGTAAATATTCAATTTAAAGGATTCCCAGATAAGAGTGTCTGAAAAACGGAGGCAGCGGCCATTCTTCTTGATAAGAAAAGACGCCACCATCTGCAGGGAGAGAGATAGTGAACTCCTACAACAACCCAGAGCCCTCGACCACAGACAGACAGAGAGAGAGAGAGAGAGAGACAGAGAGAGAGAGAGAGAGAGAGAGAGAGAGAGAGACAAGAGAGAGAGAGAGAGAGACAGAGAGAGAGAGAGAGAGAGAGAGAGACAGAGAGAGAGAGACAGAGAGAGAGAGAGAGACAGAGAGAGAGACAGAGAGAGAGAGAGAGAGAGAGAGAGAGAGAGACAGAGAGAGAGAGAGAGAGAGAGAGACAGAGAGAGAGAGACAGAGAGAGAGAGAGAGACAGAGAGAGAGACAGAGAGAGAGAGAGAGAGAGAGAGAGAGAGAGAGAGAGACAGAGAGAGAGAGAGAGAGAGAGAGAGAGAGAGACAGAGAGAGAGAGAGAGAGAGAGAGACAGAGAGAGAGAGAGAGAGAGAGAGAGAGAGAGAGAGAGAGAGAGAGACAGAGAGAGAGAGACAGAGAGAGAGAGACAGAGAGAGAGAGAGAGAGAGAGACAGAGAGAGAGAGAGAGAGAGAGAGAGAGAGAGAGAGACAGAGAGAGAGAGACAGAGAGAGAGAGAGAGACAGAGACAGAGAGAGAGAGAGAGAGAGAGAGAGAGAGAGAGAGAGGGCAGAGAGAGAAAGAGAGAGAAAGAGAGAGAGAGAGAGACAGAGAGAGAGAGAGACAGAGAGAGAGAGAGGGAGAGAGAGACAGAGAGAGAGAGAGAGAGAGAGAGAGAGAGAGAGAGAGAGAGAGGAGAGAGAGACAGAGAGAGAGACACAGAGAGAGAGACAGAGACAGAGAGAGGGAGAGAGAGACGAGAGAGAGAGAGAGAGAGAGAGAGAGAGGGAGAGAGAGAGGGGCTGCTTACAGAGAGAGAGAGAGAGAGAGAGAGAGAGAGAGACAGAGAGGGAGAGAGAGAGAGACAGACAGAGAGAGAGAGACAGAGAGAGAGGGAGAGAGAGAGAGAGAGACAGAGAGAGAGAGAGAGAGAGAGAGAGAGAGACAGAGAGAGAGGGAGAGAGAGAGAGAGAGACAGAGAGAGAGAGACAGAGAGAGAGGGAGAGAGAGA
>CM077181.1:770127-772627 GCA_039654105.1 Coreius guichenoti
GACAGTATTAAACTTGACAGGCCAGTTCACAAATACAAAAAGCACTCTTTTTTCTTTTTTCTTTTTTCTTTTTCCTCTTCATCATTTCCATGCTGTGTGGAGGAAAATTATCAAAATTCTGCCATCATTTGCTCACCTTCGTGTTGTACCAAAATGAAAAAAAAAAAATCTTAATCAGTATTTTTGTCTTTGTTTCCTGTAAACATATCAAAACATTCTTAAAACGTTACTTTTAAAACTGTTACATTCTAAATATTTTACTTCTAGAAACTGTTACTTTTGAGATTGCTACTTTTTCAAAAATCCTTATTAGCTGCATGAACTAAATCTTATTTTGTGTGCCATAGAAAAAAACCAAAGTATTATGGGTTTGGAACAACGTGAGGTTGAGTCATAATTGATGACAGAAAGTTCAGTTTTGGGGTTGAACTATTCCTTTAACCTCCAGGGGATGGTTCTCACTCAAATCCTGTCCATTTCAAATTTATTTGTATAGCGCTTTTCACAATACATATTGTTTCAAAGCAGCTTTACAGAACATTTTTCAATGTTACAATTAGGAAGTGTTCTGTTATCAGACAGAGATGTGTGTGTCATGGCAGTGATATATATCATAACATGTTATGTGGTTAGTTAATTCACGCATTCAGTTAAGCAGACACAATGAACATGTTAGGCAGTGATTATAGCTTGTGCTTGTAATGATTATATGAGGACTGTTTTGTGCATGGATCCACTTAAATTGGCTCTAGCAACACCAAGGTCTTGGGTTCAGCTCCCAGTGAATGCATGAACGGATTAATGTGAGACACTTTGGCCAAATGCATCAGTGTAAATGTAAATATTCACAGTGTGTTTGTGCTTTTTAAATAAGCAGTGACCGGTTAAAGCAGCAACCGTCTGATTGAGGTCAGGGATTGATCCTCTGCGTCTCTCTCTATCGCTCGTGTCCCGCTTCACTCCCATCTGCATTCCCGCACTCAGAAGGGAATTTCAAACGGCTGCCGGAGGCTTCAGGTCGATGTAGTGTTTACTGTGCAGTGTGTGTGTGTTTGCATTACTGTGCAGGTGAGCGCTGCTGACTGTGAGATAAGACGCTCTCTGATAACGGCCTCCGTCTGTGACCCTCCAGAGTTTGTTCAATTTACGTCGAGCTGTAGCTAAAATCACTCGGGGTGCAGCACCCCGTGATCATCATTTAGTCAGCTGGAAAAAGGCGGATAATGACGTGCCAATCACTGAGAACTTGGGGAAACTGTTGAAGACTGACAAACAAAAGGTTTTTAAAGGGTACATACACACACAGTTTCCACCAGTCTCATGTTAATCTTGAGTATCTATAGAGTAGTGTTGATCCTTCATATCTCCCAAGAGTCTTTAGTTTTATCATATTTATAAAAGACAGATACACTGTACCGATTCTTTCTGAAAACAGCCGAGTCCGTGGAGGCGTGCAGTGGGCGGAGCTAAAGAGTCACGAGCACACACACACACACACACACACACACACACACCATGGCATTATCCCTGGATAACTCTCGGTTCACTATACGTTGGTGTTGTTCACATTATATGCACTTACGCGCCGATTGCCAACAAAACACACACATTTGATGCAGTTTCACTCACTGCCTGCGGTTTCCACTCATGACCGGGAACAAACACACACACTTGCAGAACTTCGGAAACACAAACTGCATCCACTGTTCCCTTAACGCTGGGTTATTTGGAAGCTGAACAAGGTGATCTTTCCCTCACACCAGAAACACACTTCTTTAGTGACATTGTTGATCTTGTGTCTAAAAACACAACGCCAGCGCCGCCGACGGCTCCTGTAACCCGAACGAAGCTCGTTGATGGATGCGCTCTTGCTCTTGCTCTCGCTCTGGGTGATGTGTGTGTGTGTGTGTGTGCTCATCCGGGAGAAATGCCCATACAAGGAGTTCCACCCTTTATGATGTCATACAGGGCCATACTTGAAAAAAACTTTCCGAAACTTGTTTGAATCCTGAAGGAGTGTATTTGGCACAGAAATACTCCGTCATACGTCCAACTCGTGTTTTGAAACTTTGTCCATGTTTATCATGAGAATCAACTCTTTAACAGTGTAAATAAGGCAGAATGCATGAAAGAGCATTTGTGAAGCCACAACACGCACAACCTTGAGGCGGATGGGCTACAACAGCAGAAGACCCCACCGGGTACCACTCATCTCCATTACAAATAGGAAAAAGAGGCTACAATTTGCACGAGCTCACCAAAATTGGACAGTTGAAGACTGGAAAAATGTTGCCTGGTCTGATGAGTCTCGATTTCTGTTGAGACATTCAGATGGTAGAGTCAGAATTTGGCATAAACAGAATGAGAACATGGATCCATCATGCCTTGTTACCACTGTGCAGGCTGGTGGTGGTGGTGTAATGGTGTGGGGGATGTTTTCTTGGCACACTTTAGGCCCCTTAGTGCCAATTGGGCATCGTTTAAGTGCCACGGCCTACCT
>CM077181.1:777627-826287 GCA_039654105.1 Coreius guichenoti
CACACACACACACACACACACACACACACACACACACACACACACTCACACACACATTGTCTCTCTCACACACACACACACATTGTCTTTCTCACACACACACTCACACACATTGTCTCACACACACACTCACACACTCACACTCACACACATTGTCTCTCTCACACACACACTCACACACTCACACTCACACACATTGTCTCTCTCACACACACACTCACACACATTGTCTCTCTCACACACACACTCACACACGCACACTCACACACATTGTCTCTCACACACACACTCACACACATTGTCTCTCTCACACACACTCACACACATTGTCTCTCTCACACACACACACACACTCACACACACACACACACTCACACAAACACTCACACACACACACTCACTCACACACATTGTCTCTCTCACACACACTCACACACACACTCACACACACACACTCACACACATTGTCTTTCTCACACACACACACTCACACACATTGTCTCTCTCTCACACACACACACACACACACAAACACACTCACACACACATTGTCTCTCTCACACACACACTCACACACACACACACATTGTCTCTCTCACACACACACTCACACACATTGTCTCTCTCACACACTCACACACATTGTCTCTCTCACACACACACTCACACACACAGACCATATAACTTTGCACGAATGTTCTATTAACGTTACAGGAATAATGTTTGTTCATAACGTTCCCTGTTCGCTGGGCAGAAAGCAGACATAACAATACCGTGCCTGACTCTATTCCACATGCTTTATTTTAATAAAAGATTCAAAACAAAGAAGCAGATAGTCGATTTCATGTCGACTTGGAAAAAATAATATTCCCATTTTTAAACCTGCCCGTGAGGACCACAGCCCTCGGAATGATGAACGCTTTTCTGCTTCTTAACATGGAAATTGCTTTTTTTTCATCCAAAGGGAAACAGAATAAACAGTGTAGACGAGATGTTTGCTTTTACAGAAGATGATTTATCTGAGAGATGCAATCGAGCATTATGACGGTGACTTTATGTAATGGAGTAAAATCAGTCTGCAGGTAGAGGCTTATCAGAGCCGGTGTAATTAAATCAACCGTCCCTCAAACGAATCCCCTCAAAAGACATTTATCAGGACCCGCGCGCTGTGATACGCCGCGCCGCTCTACTGGAACGGAACGTTTTGTCCGGATGAAAGCGCTTGAACTCATCACAGCAAAGTTGCACACGGTGGCACTTTCTGTGCGGGAAAAAAAGACAGAGGAAACACGAGGAGCAAACGCTTTATTTCCACATAAACTTGCAAGAAAAATACGGCGCGTTGCATGCTGCTGCATTTGAGATAGAAAAAGAAATATTACGATGAAAACATAAAAACACTCGTATATCTCATCTCCAGTGTCCATCTGTGATGTTTGCATGGTTTTGAGCTGGGAATTTGCTCTTGGGAAACCAGTAGTTTTATTCATAAGCATCATATGCATGAACCGACTGCCTTAAATCTGATCTGTTATGACGTTTAAATTACATTTATGCATTTGGCAGGCGCTTTTATCCCAATATCCTATCTATATTTCAATGCATATGCATACTTAAATTAAATTAGAGATGTTGCATGCTCAAAAACCAGGATTGAAATGCAAGATTGTGACGTGCTCTTAAAAATAAAGGTATCAAAAGGTTCCTTTTCTTAGTGTGAAGAACCTTTTAAGATCCTTCTGTATGGAAGCATCGATGCCAACAAAGAAGCTTTATTTTTAAGAGTGTCTCACAGTCTGTGGAAACGTGGGCTGGTTCTGAGAGAGTTTCAGTGGGAAAGAGGCATGATTGTCTTTAACACACCCGTAATCCTCAGAGACAGACTCTCTTGGCCGGAGGCTCCGAGTCTATAGATCGTTTCTCCCCCGCCTGCGAAGCTTCGCCTCCGTTTCTCTGGTCCCAGAAGGCCGGCGGCTGGTAACCCGGTTCCAGCGGGTCCAGCGGGTCTTTGGACAGCAGGATGCTGATGGACGGGAGCGTCCGGTGGATGGTCATCTCCGAGTCGCCTCCGTCCTGACTCTCCCAGACCTCTCGTAAGCCCTTGTACTGCAGTTTGGTCATCTGATGGAGGCCGACGATCTTCCTCTTCATGATTTCGGCGCACGTGATGGTTTTGGTGACGGCCCGTCCGGACCCGCTGAACACGACCTGTCTCAGTCCGGTTTGTCCGGCGTCACGGGCCTCGTCCTGCATCCGTGCCATGGCGAAACCCATGAGATTGCGTATTTTACTGCCCTCCTTCACCCTCATTTCCAGCACGCCTGCCGGCAGCCCGGGGAACGGACACGCGCTGTCCTCCTCGACCCGACACACTTTCTTAAAACCGCCCGCGTGAGCCTGCTTGAGCTGGGCGTTCGCAGCCTGACCCGGATGGGCGTCCTGACCAGTGCTCAGCTCCATTTTATTGGTGATTTCCAATTATTCCTTCATCTTAAATGCTCAAATCACATGCTGTGCATGACTCGTCCACAATTAGCGTCCAATCGCTTGAACCACATCATATTCATGAGATAATAAAAACATAAAGTTGTAGATATCATGCAAAGCCAACAGAGTGTGATTTACCCACGTGTCCCTTAAAAAGCATCATCCATCCAGCCCGCTTAACTTTTTCTCCTGGATTCGAACTTCTGGAGATTAACTGGCAATTCCTCAGAGATGTTTTGGTTTTCGGAGAGCGCACTTACTTCTGTGGGATGAGATCCAGGTCTCCGCTCGTCTCTCCCAGACCTCCGCTCGCGCCCGATGTCCTTTCCACGTCACTGGAGTGCATCTTCCTCTCTTTCGCTGTGCCTTTCTGTTTCTCCTCTTCTTCCACGTGCTGGCAGGGCTGGAATCTCTCCGTTTCTCGCCCGGCACTCGTGTTGCCTTGTAAATGCTGGTGGGGGGGATAAAAGAGAGAGAGAGAGAGAGAGAGAGAGAGAGGGAGGGTCAGCCTTCTTAAAGCAACAGTAACCTCAAATATTGTTAAATAATATTATTAAATAAACACTTCCATGTGAGTCTTTTTACAGTGGGAAAACCTTTTTTTTTTTGTTCAAAGAAAAATGCATCCTCTCCTCCTGAAAAACATCCACTGATGTACAATTTTCTTCAATCTTCAATTTAGATTCTGATTAAAATTTTTATCCATTGAAATGACCAACTAGATGGATCATGCATATTTTATCAAACTTATTTTAAAATTATTATTTTAAAATATTATTATTATTATTATTTTTTTAAAAAGTATTTATAATTTTATTTTTATTTTTTTATTTTTTTATTCAAAAGCAGATTATATATATATATATATATATAGCACATATATTATATAAACACAAACTTTTATGTTACATGCGATTAATCGATTTGATTATATATATATATATATATATACACCGATCAGGCAGAACATTATGACAGGTGAAGTGAATAACACTGATTATCTCTTCATCACGGCACCTGTTAGTGGGTGGGATATATTAGGCAGCAAGTGAACATTTTGTCCTCAAAGTTGATGTGTTAGAAGCAGGAAAAATGGGCAAGCGTAAGGATTTGAGCGAGTTTGACAAGGGCCAAATTGTGATGGCTAGACGACTGGGTCAGAGCATCTCCAAAACTGCAGCTCTTGTGGGGTATTCCCGGTCTGCAGTGGTCAGTATCTATCAGAAGTGCTCCAAGGAAGGAACAGTGGTGAACCGGCGACAGGGTCATGGCCTCCAAATTCCCCAGATCTCAATCCAGTCGAGCATCTGTGGGATGTGCTGAACAAACAAGTCCGATCCATGGAGGCCCCACCTCGCAACTTACAGGACTTAAAGGATCTGCTGCTAACATCTTGGTGCCAGATACCACAGCACACCTTCAGGGGTCTAGTGGAGTCCATGCCTCGATGGGTCAGGAAAAGGGGGACCAACACAATATTAGAAGGTGGTCATAATGTTATGCCTGATCGGTGTATATATATATATATATATATATATACACTCACCTAAAGGATTATTAGGAACACCTGTTCAATTTCTCATTAACGCAATTATCTAATCAACCAATCACATGGCAGTTGCTTCAATGCATTTAGGGGTGTGGTCCTGGTCAAGACAATCTCCTGAACTCCAAACTGAATGTCAGAATGGGAAAGAAAGGTGATTTAAGCAATTTTGAGACTGAAATAACCACTCGTTACAACCGAGGTATGCAGCAAAGCATTTGTGAAGCCACAACACGCACAACCTTGAGGCGGATGGGCTACAACAGCAGAAGACCCCACCGGGTACCACTCATCTCCACTACAAATAGGAAAAAGAGGCTACAATTTGCACGAGCTCACCAAAATTGGACAGTTGAAGACTGGAAAAATGTTGCCTGGTCTGATGAGTCTCGATTTCTGTTGAGACATTCAGATGGTAGAGTCAGAATTTGGCGTAAACAGAATGAGAACATGGATCCATCATGCCTTGTTACCACTGTGCAGGCTGGTGGTGGTGGTGTAATGGTGTGGGGGATGTTTTCTTGGCACACTTTAGGCCCCTTAGTGCCAATTGGGCATCGTTTAAATGCCACGGCCTACCTGAGCATTGTTTCTGACCATGTCCATCCCTTTATGACCACCATGTACCCATCCTCTGATGGCTACTTCCAGCAGGATAATGCACCATGTCACAAAGCTCGAATCATTTCAAATTGGTTTCTTGAACATGACAATGAGTTCACTGTACTAAAATGGCCCCCACAGTCACCAGATCTCAACCCAATAGAGCATCTTTGGGATGTGGTGGAACGGGAGCTTCGTGCCCTGGATGTGCATCCCACAAATCTCCATCAACTGCAAGATGCTATCCTATCAATATGGGCCAACATTTCTAAAGAATGCTTTCAGCACCTTGTTGAATCAATGCCACGTAGAATTAAGGCAGTTCTGAAGGCGAAAGGGGGTCAAACACAGTATTAGTATGGTGTTCCTAATAATCCTTTAGGTGAGTGTATATACACACACACACACTCATGAAAACTTTTTAGATGGTCCTGTATCTTTAAAAAACAAGCCAACAGCTCCAAAGCTCCTTTGCTGATCTGTTTAAAGGACGTCCGGAGCAGGAACTGGAGAAACGCTGACAATTAAAGCACAGCTCTGGAACACGAAGCCACTTGGGCTCCGAAAGATGCATTTCCAGAAGGTGAATGAAAGTGTGAATGAAATTAGCTGGAATGTAATTGAAAACATCCTTCACAGTGCAGATGAAAGTCAGACTGGTAAATGTGCCGCGATTGGCCTTTACCCCTCGACATGCATTTGGCCATTACCATTTGCATAATGTGATGTTAATGGTCTTCATACAGGAGGAATCCTGGGACGGAATAAAATATATAATGGATTTTTATCACCTGTGCACACATGAGTTGTTTGGCAACATCTATCCTTTTCTTCCCTTTTTATCCCGTCATTTAATCCGTTTTTTAATTAACCCATGATCTTAAAAGAGCTCAACTTGATGTTTTCACGTCTGTGCTTTTCATTCTGGTGTGAAGCTCTTTGAATTATTCACTGTCTATGACTTTCACAATAATGCATTTTGCAGAAGGGACTTGCATTGCATTCATTTTCATCAGTTCTGGGAATCGAACCCATGACTTTGCCGTTGCAAGCGCCGTGATCTACTGTTTGAGCTGCAGGAACACTTCAAAACACTATGAAACATGCATAATGTGCAAATAAATAAGAAACCACATTAAAACAGCTCTTTTGTGCAGAACTACTTCCTTCCACCATGGATTAAAATCTCAAGTTGACAGTCTGACAGTCGAGCCCAAGCCTCCGTTACTAATTCTACAACGTCACTTTAGAACGAGTAACGGAGGCACGCTGAGTCTCCTCATTGAAGATTATTGTATTATGTAGAGTATTATGAGAGAGAGATCGACTAAACGAGCGTATTACCTGCATCTGATATAGCATTCATTCTTCAGGTCCATAATATTATCCATTAAAAATCAGTTTGAATGTCCGCTGAAGAAAAAAAAATAATGTAACAGTCCATATCACAATCACTAACGGACCCTTGCTCAATACCAAATACGGCATATTATTCATATAAAATAATATTTATTGAACAACAATTTTTAAATTAACGACAATAGCCATTATAAAAGACAATAGGAAATAAACACAAGCAAACAATTCAGGCAAACGTACAATTTTTAATATTTTAATATTAATCATATATCACCAATGTTCTTAGGTAACTAAGGCATAATATCATGTAGTTCCATTGATGTTTTAACATTTTTACACAATAAATTGAAAAAAGAATAAGACATTTCTTTCAAAATTAACAAAAACCTTCACCTGACGGTGTAAAATACTGACGGTGTTGACAAAGATTGAGCTGAGGCCAAATATACAGTATACAGAATCATAAAAACAGCATTAGAAGAATTCCCCATATGCAAAAAACATATTAAATCACGTTTTTTGAGAGCACTTGTCAACCATCATTCATAAAACCTGACGGAGTTGACAAAATTGATTTTTCTTCCATCTTAACCACGTGTTGTACAGTGGAGCAATTTTGTTTTAGTTGTAGCTGCCTTAATAAACTTTTTATTTATCCCACATCTATTTACAGAAACTATCACACTGCGATGACGGAGTTGACATTTTAAGGCTGCGACCACAGAGACATCAATATTGTTTGTTTAAAATATTAAAAAATCCATAACCTTTGTGTTCGACTGTGAGATCCAGGGCTCCTCAGAGTTAAAGCTGCCCACGACACTGCCTGATTTATTCAGAGTTATAAAACATCCTGACGCAAAGTGAGGACACAACTTTTATAGCTATTTTTTAATGGAAATATAATTCAATATTTACTTTTTGTATTGTTTGATATCTTAAAGATCTCCGCCTTTTAATGTAACCGTGTATTTTGTAATTTGTTGCATTTTTAAACACTTTGTTTGGCAGTTTTACATTGTGACCTCATGCTGAGGACGGGTTAGATTACATGTGTTTCCAAGAATAGTGAGTGATTTTAAAATAATACTAAAGAAATTATTTAAAAGTATAAGCAATGAATGTCCTGAGTATACAAATTTCCCTTAGGTGTAACTTTTTAAGTATTTTTAGTGTGTTGATATTCTTTCTTTTTAACATAAAAAGGGCTTTTGTGTTTGGGACATGTTTTGTCCCTTATCTCAAGAATCAGTGAGATGTGTATCATGCAGCTATTAGACTGATTACTCATGCACCCCAGAAGGCTCTCAGCCAATCAGATTCGAGAACTAGAAAGAATACTACGGGGCTGTTGAATGCTTGAATCTGGTTGGTTGGTGAATGTTCTAAGGTGTGCAATTATTTTTAGGGAAACGCACGGCTAAAGTAGTTCCAGGCAGGTCTTGACCGCATTACAGTTCTATATATCACTCCGCCAAATGATTTCAGTTATTTCAAAGGCACATATAGCCGACAACGGCAACAGAAGCAAAACGCTTAGCGATAATATAGTTTACATTTTGTGACGATATAAACAACAAGTTTAGAAAGTTTAATAAACAGCCAAATTAATTAATAATAATCAGAACAAACAAGTATTCTGTTAATGAATATAATAGGCTATAATAAACTTTCCTTGTCTATTATTAGCATATTGTTTGGGGTGTTTGTTAAGAAAACTTACTATTACTGTTAATGATCAAATCTCAAATCTGAAAAAATGTCAACACTTTTCAATAAGGTCTTATTTGTTAACTAACATAAACTAACAACGAGTAAATATGCACTATATTGCCAAAAGTTTTGGGACGCCTGCCTTTACATGCACATGAACTTTAATGACATCCCATTCTTAATCCGTAGGGTTTAATATGGAGTTGGCCCACCCTTTGCAGCTATAACAGCTTCAACTCTTCTGGGAAGGCTTTCCACAAGGTTTAGGAGTGTGTTTATGGGAATTTTTGACCATTCTTCTAGAAGCGCATTTGTGAGGTCAGGCACTGATGTTGGACGAGAAGGCCTGGCTCGCAGTCTCCGCTCTAATTCATCCCAAAGGTGTTCTATCGGGTTGAGGTCAGGACTCTGTGCAGGCCAGTCAAGTTCCTCCACACCAAACTCGCTCATCCATGTCTTTATGGACCGACGCTTTGTGCACTGGTGCGGAGTCATGTTGGAACAGGAAGGGGCCATACCCAAACTGTTCCCACAAAGTTGGGAGCATGAAATTGTCCAAAATGTCTTGGTATGCTGAAGCATTAAGAGTTCCTTTCACTGGAACTAAGGGGCCAAGCCCAAGCCCTGAAAAACAACCCCACACCATAATCCCCCCTCCACCAAACTTTACACTTGGCACAATGCAGTCAGGCAAGTCCCGTTCTCCTGGCAACCGCCAAACCCAGACTCGTCCATGGGATTGGCAGACAGAGAAGCGTGATTGGTCACTCCAGAGAACACGTCTCACTGCTCTAGAGTCCAGTGGCGGCGTGCTTTACCCCACTGCATCCCACGCTTTGCATTGCACTTGGTGATGTAAGGCTTGGATGAGCTGCTCGGCCATGGAAACCCATTCCATGAAGCTCTCTACACACTGTTCTTGAGCTAATCTGAAGGCCACAGAAGTTTGGAGGTCTGTAGCTATTGACTCTGCAGAAAGTCGGTGACTTCTGCGCACTGTGTCCCTCAGCATGCGCTGACCCCGCTCTGTGATTTTACGTGGCCTACCACTTCGTGGCTGAGTTGCTGTTGTTCCCAATTGCTTCCACTTTGTTATAACACCACTAACAGTTGAGCGTGGAATATTTAGTAGTGAGGAAATGTCAGGAATGGACTTATTGCACAGGTGGCAACCTATCACGGTACCACGCTTGAGTTCACTGAGCTCCTGAGAGCGACCCATTCTTTACAAATGTTTGTAGAAGCGTCTGCATGCCTAGTGCTTGATTTATACACCTGTGGCCATGAAGTGATTGAACACCTGAATTCAATGATTTGGAGGGGCGTCCCAATACTTTTGGCAATATAATGTAATTTTATAGCCTATACATATATTAATCTTTGTTAATAGTTCAGTGCATTAACTGTTCACATACTGTACAACTTTGAAATGTATTAGTAAATGTTGAGATTAATAATTTCTGAAGTATTGTTCATTGTTAGTTCATAAACAAAACCTTATTGTAAAGCGTAAAGCACTCTTTTCACACCTGACAGGAAAAGAATGCATAGAAAACATCCTTGCATTGTGAAAATTTACTGTATATGGCCTACATGAACTCTGATATTTGCTCTGTACAGTCTCATAATACATACAACACAATTCCACTGAATAATGATTCACATCTTAATGATGCTTTGCTTACAATCCTGATGTTTCTCTTCAACAATCACAGTTTCCTCTTCCCCTCCCCGTGATCCGCCGTATATATTTCCTCGGCGCGCGGGTCAGTGATCCGTGATGTTCCACGGTGAGTTATTAGGGTTTGTCAGGGCTCCAGTTAGCCGTGTGTGCGCTGTCACTTAAGCGGCAGATCAGCAGAGACAGCAGAGGTTCTGCGGGCCGGTCCCGCCGGAGGACAGCTGGGACAGAGTGAGAGCTGGGCGAATGAGAGACGACAGATCATTCAGCCTGAACCAATGGACTGTCTGAACGAGAAAGACCCAATTCTCAAGAGGAAAAGGGAGGATTGCTTTGAAAAAACACTTCCATTCAGCGCCTTTGATTAATGACAACACTGAAAAAAACGACTTAATGAGTGCTTTTGTCTCGCTTGCAGTAAAAATTAAAGTCACCATGAAATCAAAATGGCCATATTTAGTAGAAATTATTTATCTGTGCAAATTCATCGTAATCTTGAATCAGAATAACTTAATCTCTTCTCTGATGACGAGGGCGGGGCAACCTGTCACTCACATGAGATCCACCAATAGCAAACCACAACCATCCAATCAATTCCCCACAGACAAAATCAAGCCCCGCCCTACATTTGTTCTTGTTTGAGAAGCGTTTCACTCGGATATACGGCACTATAGAGGACTAGCGCATCTTCAGTTTCATGTGAGTCAAATTGACCTCTAACACAACAGAAATAGACTGGAATTTTTTACTTAAAGGGTACATACACACACAGTTTCCACCAGTCTCATGTTAATCTTGAGTATCTATAGAGTAGTGTTGATCCTTCATATCTCAGAAGAGTCTTTAGTTTATCATATTTATAAAAAACAGATACACTGTACCGATTCTTTCTGAAAACAGCCGAGTCCGTGGAGGCGTGCAGTGGGCGGAGCTAAAGAGTCACAAGCACACACACAGACACACACACACACACACACTACATCATGGCATTATCCCTGGATAACTCTCGGTTCACTATACATTGGTGTTGTTCACATTATATGCACTTACACGCCGATTGCCAACAAAACACACACATTTGATGCAGTTTCACCCACCGCCTGCGGTTTCCACTCGTGACCGGGAACAAACACACACACTTGCAGAACTCCGGAAACACAAACTGCATCCACTGTTCCCTTAACGCTGGGTTATTTGTGAAGCTGAACAAGGTGATCTTTCCCTCACACCAGAAACACACTTCTTCAGTGACATTGTTGATCTCGTGTCTAAAAACACAACGCCAGCGCCGCCGACGGCTCCCGTAACCCGAACGAAGCTCGTTGATGGACGCGCTCTTGCTCTGGTTGATGTGTGTGTGTGTGTGCACGCTCTTGCTCTCGCTCTGGTTGATGTGTGTGTGTGTGTGTGTGTGTGTGTGTGTTCATCCGGGAGAAGTGCCCATACGAGGAATTCCGCCCTTTATGACGTCACACAGGATCATACTTGAAAAAACCTTTCCGAAACTTGTTTGAATCCTGAAGGAGTGTATTTGGCACAGAAATACTCCATCATACGTCCAACTCGTTTTTTGAAACTTTACCAGTGTAAATAAGGCAGAATGCATGAAAGAGCATTAGACCCCTCCCCTTTAATCCTATTTTTCATAGTGTCGATTTCTGTCAAATTGCTTGGAAGCTAATGTGGGTCAATGTGATGCGGCATCCATTCGGCTCACAATTACTGGTGAACAATTATTTAATGTTTCTGCCTCTCATCTCAGCAAAACAATTTGCTTCTCGTTTGGGCGTAAATCTGTTTTTGAATATGATAAACTCTTCAGTGAACATAACACTGCCCACAGCAGGAGACGCCGCAACAAATGCCTCCACTTAGAGAGAGTGTGTGTGTGTGTGTGTGTGCGTGAGAGTCAGTGAGTGAGTGTGTGTGTGTGCGTGTGTGTGTGTGTGTGAGTGCGTGTGTGTGTGTGAGAGAGAGTGAGTGAGTGAGTGAGTGTGTGTGTGTGTGTGTGTGTGTGTGTGTGAATGTGTGTGTGTGTGTGTGTGTGTGTGTGTGTGTGTGTGTGTGTGTGTGTGTGTGTGTGTGTGTGGGTGAAATGATGGTTTGGCTGTTCGGGTGAAATTACCCTCATCACTCATAAGCAGATCCACATCTGCCTGCGGGAGAGAGAGAGACAGTCAGAGAGAGTAATGACACTATTTGTGTTAAAAAGACAAAATGGGAAAGAATGAATACATAATAGACAGGGATGCTAACAGTGAGAGCAGTAAATTGATAACACTATATTCCCTCCAAAATATAGCAGCATCATATAATAAAGAGCAGCGAGTGTTTTATAACGACACTTTGATTTCAGGCTAATTCGTCTCTTCAGTTGTCTTAGATTTAGTAGTTTAACCACTTAACCAATCTTCCACAAATAATGATTTAAACACACACACCTGTTCACACACATTCATATGGCAAGAAATATGATATTTACTGAAACAATCGTGTAAAATATTAAATTATTAATAGAAAATAATAACTGAACTAAAACTTCAGTAAAACTTAAATAAAAATAAATTAAACTAAATAATATTTATTTTTTAATTTTAATAAAAATGACAAAAGCACACGTTAGAAGTTAAGTCAGTTAAGTAAACAAAAATTTAAATGAAAACTGAAAATCTAAAATTAAAAACTATAGTAGTATATAAATAAAAATAGAATCCATCAATGGTGTCATAAATGTTGCAAATGTGCTTTCATGTTTTAAATCTTTGTGAGTTGATGAAAAAAAATTAAAAATGAAAAGGAATACATTTACTAAATATTTTATTTATTTAGCTGCAAGTTTGTGACCTTTAACTGACATTAGAGAACTGTGACCATCATCATCATCATCATCATCATCACATGACCAGAAGTTCATCCCTCCTAGATGTAAACATTCATGCATTTGCTTCAAGAATAGCTTATGAGAACAAAATTTGAACTGAATTAATATAAATGACATAACGTTGTGACATCGACCACTGTTATTGAACTGAACTGAATCAACATTGAACTGAATTGATCTGAATAATGACAATGAAAATTAAATGTGTTAATTGATGAACGTTGTAACATTAACACTATTATTTTCCTGTTTACTGTAAAAACTACGGTGGCCCGGTAGTGCACAACACAACGAAATTTAAAAAGTGAACACAAATTCACAACACAAAGAAATCAAGCCACAACACAACAGAAATGCTCCCGACCACTAGGGGGCACTCGGAGCGCGGTAAAGTTAGTTTTCCTTGCCACTGTTCTATAGATTCGGCAGTCTTACAAAGATATCAATACTACGATCAGTTTAAGTGTATGTAACCATTGTATATCGACATGAAATATTAATTCAAAATCACCTAACGTTACATGCATTATAGCTGCATATTTATACCCGAGAATGCTTTGACCCGCTACCACAGCGTATAATGCCTAAGGGAACGTCTGCCAATTCCACCATGTGGTTGAAACGTATAATTTGTATTAATTAAAATTACTTTTAACATTTTAAAAAAAGACATGTTCAAATTACAAAGTTGTGTTGTCCACTACTGAGTCAGTCTTACCAATACAATCAAGCTTTGGAATTTGAACATGTCTGTTTTTAAATGTTAAAATTTGTTTAAAAATGTTTTAATTAATACAAATTACACGTTTCAACCACATGGTGGAATTGGCAGACGTTCCCTTAGGCATCATGCACCGTGGTAGCGGATCAAAGCATTCTCGGGTATAAATATGCAGCTATAATGCATGTAGGTGGTTTTGAATTAATATTTCATGTTGATATACAATGGTTACATACTGTTAAAATTGGTATTGATATCTTTGTAAGACTGCCGAATCTATAGAACAGTGGCAAGGAAAACTAACTTTACCGCGCTCCAAGTGCCCCCTAGTGGTCGGGAGCATTTCCGTTGTGTTGTGGCTTGATTTCGTTGTGCTGTGACTTTTTCGTTGTGTTGTGGCTTCATTTCGTTGTGTTGTGGCTTGATTTCGTTGTGTTGTGAACTTATGTTTGCTTTTTAAATTTCGTTGTGTTGTGCACTACTGGGCCACCGTAAAAAAAAATCCCAATTCAACTTAAAAACATAAGTTCAATAGCTGCCTTACACCTTGAAGTATAATTTAATTGGCTGTCATTTCAACTAATTTTATTGCCTTTTTGAATATTGCATAACTTAAAAAAAAATAATATTTAGATGTTAAAGTAATGGAAAAACATGTTGTCGTGACTTTTTGATCATATTTTTTACAGTATGTAAAGCTGCTTTGACACAATCTGTAAAAAATAATACACTATATCTACTCAATAAAATTGTGGCAACAGATTACAGGCAATATTATTAATTAAATTCAACAAATAAGAATTGGGTTAGAATTAATCAAATTAATTTATTATTATTATTATTATATTTAATTTAAATTACATCTGAAGACACCTGATGATAACAAGCAGAATCACTGAAGGAAAGAGAAACACAAGAATTACAACTGACGTCAGCCACAGCCTTAGATCAAATCATCTGAAGATAAAAGAAGACATTAAGATCTCCTTAAACAACTCCACAAACAGCATCACCAGCTTCACTTATTACTAATCAGATTGACTTTATTTCTGTCAGACGTCTACAGAAGCTCTTATTGAGAATTAACACAGGTTTAGGTGTTTTATTGAAAATGTTTGCTCGCCATTATGGTGATCAGTGTTTCATTTAGTCGGGCAGTTTGACTCTTGGGGCCAGATTTACTAACTGCTTGCAACAGCCCAAACCCTCTTTTGGCGTTAAAAAATTACTGTCAGGATTGACTAAAGACATGCAGTGAAAAATTAGAGCTGAAAAAGCGTGGGCAGGGTTATTTCTGCGGCTGATCTTATTGCATATGCATTTGTAGGAGTTTCACTTTCAGACACAAAATTTATGGGAGGAGAGAATGTAAATGAATCATGCAAAGTGACTTTACTGGTGTTTGCGCCATTATTTACCGCCCCCCAAAAAAGCATGTCTTAAACCAGACCCTAACTGGTAGATTGCGTTGGTCATTATGGAAATAATCCGGCTGCGTCTGTGTTCTTTAATTTTCACGTCCTCAGTAGATCACGCGCAGAACTTCCCACTCCAATCTGCGCTTTTTTGGAATTGCGCTCTCACGCTAATTTGCCCTGCTACGTAAAACTGCCCTTGGCTTTTTAAGCCAGTTTGTGGTCTTTGTAACAGTGTTTACCAAAACACATAATTTGTTGCAAAGGAAGCCATAAACAAAGGCGATCAGATGATACAGTTTTAATCATTGCAAAGAAAAATGTATTAATATTTTAACTGACCAAAAATAGTTATTTGATATTGCTACATTTTCACCAATATTATTTTGTTGGTAAAGATCATACATTCTGAATTTTGATTTTTAAATACATTGTAATCTCAACAATGGTGACATGTTTCATGCTGCAATGCATGCTGGGAGTCATGAGTCACCATTGTATAAAACTCATGACTCATGAAGCATGTCACCATTGTTGAGATTCATTTGCTGATTCTGTATGTCTGTGTATTTAAAAAATAAAATTCAGAATGTCTGATCTGTGCAAACAAAATATTGTCAGTGAAAATCTATCAATATCAAATAACTACTTTTGATCAGTTATGAGATAAGTCCATTTTTCTTTACAATTATTAAAACTGTATCATATGATCGTCTTTGTTCATGGTTTCCTTTGCAACAAATTATGTGCTTCAGTAAACACTGTTACAAAAACCACCAACTCACATAAAAAGCCAAGAGTCAAACTGCCCGACTAAATGAAACACTGATCACCATAATGGCGAGCAAACATTTTCAATAAAACATCTAAAACTGTGTTAATTCTCAATAAGAGCTTCTGTAGACGTCTGACAGAAATAAAGTCAATCTGATTAGTAATAAGTGAAGCTGGTGATGCTGTTTGTGGAGTTGTTTAAGGAGATCTTAATGTCTTCTTTTATCTTCAGTTGTTTTGATCTAAGGCTGTGGCTGATGTCAGTTGTAGTTCTTGTGTTTCTCTTTCCTTCAGTGATTCTGCTTGTTATCATCAGGTGTCTTCAGATGTAATTTGTGTACTATTTGCAGTTACTCATTTTAAATGGTTGACTTTTAAGGAATTAATTTGATTAATTCTAACTCAATTCTTATTTGTTGAATTTAATTAATAATATTGCTTGTAATCTGTTGCCACAATTTTATTGAGTAGATATAGTGTATTATTTTTTTACAGTGATAAATATGACTTGACAAGCTTGACATTTCACATTTAAACCTGTAAACTGGTTTCACAAACTGATGATTTTCAGTGACACGGATTCTGTTGACATTACCAGGATTATTCCTTTAAGGAACAACTCAAGTCTAAAACTCTTTCTCCATTTCTCAGTCTAAACGTCTCCTCTAACCCGGAGAACTGTGAATCTCACAATCCTGCGAGTGACATTAATCCGTTTCTTTATCAAATGGCCATCAGGAGCAGAAGAGCGACGGTCTGCGTGAGGAACTCCGGGGCAAATAAACTCCCAGAAAGCTTTGCAGACGCATCCGCACCTGCCCCTGAAGCCCCATGACACGTCTGATGAGGAAAAGAGGAGAAGAGGAACGGCAAAAGAGAAGCAGCCAGGGGCAGCAGGGGTGTAATTAACTTCCCATGACACCGGTGACACCCAAAGCCCCCGATCTGTCCCGCAGCACTGCAATGCAGATGCACAGAGAGAGAGAGAGAGAGAGAGAGAGAGAGAGAGAGAATAATCCACACTGCAGCTCAATAGTGTCACTCCACTGGCTGTTTAACACAGGTTAGGTTTTCACATCATGCAACACAATTCTTTCCCGTAGCTCGAACCATGGAGTCATGGGTTCCACTACCAGGGAATGCATGAACTGATCAAATTTAATGCAAAGTCACTTTGTATAAAAGAATCTGAAAATGCATAAATGCAATTCACTCAACTAAGATCAAATACACACACACACTCTAAAAACACCATAAAACAACCATATTTGGGTTGCGTAATTTTTAATACATATTGCCAACATTTAAGCTTGTGTAACAAATATTAGAAGTAAAAATTAAAATTTAGAAGTAATTCAAGTATAATCGACCAGTCTCTGTTGTCCAGTTTCCACCATAGCGGCGCTGGATCTCGTGCCGGAGCTTGTGTCATGAACTTCTAACTTCAGACCGCCGCTCTGCGTTTCTCTCGTAGCCGAAATATGCTGTGACTGACTCCATAACCTGTCCATAAATAATCAGTGTACAGCTCTGAGAACATCGTAAGTATTTATATTCTGTATCTTTTTTAATAAAATCATAAAATTTTATGCAAGGGCAAGACATCAGGCGTTTCCATCACGCAAAAAGACCGACGCAACACTCGTTTAGGTGACACACATCACGCCCCTGTATGTTGCTTTGCATAAAAATAAACGATATACAGCACAATAATGAATTTATAGATAAAATAAAATGTACACAAACCTGTATTTTACTGAAGACATGCACCAATTTGACGGAGCTGCACTGCTCTCTCCTGAAGAGGATGCAAAAAGCCTGTGATAAATAACGTCAAACCGTGTTACGTCTGACCCAGGATATGGGTAACACAAAAACTACCCAAACACTGGGTTGTTACGTCTGACCCAGGATCTGGATGACACAAAAACTACCCAAACACTGGGTTGTTACGTCTGACCCAGGATCTGGGTGACACAAAAACTACCCAAACACTGGGTTGTTACGTCTGACCCAGGATCTGTGTGACACAAAATCTACCCAAACACTGGGTTGTTACGTCTGACCCAGGATCTGTGTGACACAAAAACTACCCAAACACTGGGTTGTTACGTCTGACCCAGGATCTGGGTGACACAAAATCTACCCAAACACTGGGTTGTTACGTCTGACCCAGGATCTGTGTGACACAAAATCTACCCAAACACTGGGTTGTTACGTCTGACCCAGGATCTGTGTGACACAAAAACTACCCAAACACTGGGTTGTTACGTCTGACCCAGGATCTGGGTGACACAAAATCTACCCAAACACTGGGTTGTTACGTCTGACCCAGGATCTGTGTGACACAAAAACTACCCAAACACTGGGTTGTTACGTCTGACCCAGGATCTGGGTGACACAAAATCTACCCAAACACTGGGTTGTTACGTCTGACCCAGGATCTGGGTGACACAAAAACTACCCAAACACTGGGTTGTTACGTCTGACCCAGGATCTGGGTGACACAAAATCTACCCAAGCACTGGGTTGTTACGTCTGACCCAGGATCTGTGTGACACAAAATCTACCCAAGCACTGGGTTGTTACGTCTGACCCAGGATCTGTGTGACACAAAATCTACCCAAGCACTGGGTTGTTACGTCTGACCCAGGATCTGTGTGACACAAAAACTACCCAAACACTGGGTTGTTACGTCTGACCCAGGATCTGTGTGACACAAAAACTACCCAAACACTGGGTTGTTACGTCTGACCCAGGATCTGGGTGACACAAAAACTACCCAAACACTGGGTTGTTACGTCTGACCCAGGATCTGTGTGACACAAAAACTACCCAAACACTGGGTTGTTACGTCTGACCCAGGATCTGGGTGACACAAAATCTACCCAAACACTGGGTTGTTACGTCTGGGTGACACAAAAACTACCCAAACACTGGGTTGTTACGTCTGACCCAGGATCTGGGTGACACAAAATCTACCCAAACACTGGGTTGTTACGTCTGACCCAGGATCTGGGTGACACAAAATCTACCCAAGCACTGGGTTGTTACGTCTGACCCAGGATCTGGGTGACACAAAATCTACCCAAGCACTGGGTTGTTACGTCTGACCCAGGATCTGTGTGACACAAAAACTACCCAAACACTGGGTTGTTACGTCTGACCCAGGATCTGGGTGACACAAAATCTACCCAAACACAGGGTTGTTACGTCTGACCCAGGATCTGGGTGACACAAAATCTACCCAAACACTGGGTTGTTACGTCTGACCCAGGATCTGGGTGACACAAAATCTACCCAAACACTGGGTTGTTACGTCTGACCCAGGATCTGTGTGACACAAAATCTACCCAAACACTGGGTTGTTACGTCTGACCCAGGATCTGTGTGACACAAAAACTACCCAAACACTGGGTTGTTACGTCTGACCCAGGATCTGGGTGACACAAAATCTACCCAAACACTGGGTTGTTACGTCTGACCCAGGATCTGTGTGACACAAAAACTACCCAAACACTGGGTTGTTACGTCTGACCCAGGATCTGGGTGACACAAAAACTACCCAAACACTGGGTTGTTACGTCTGACCCAGGATCTGTGTGACACAAAAACTACCCAAACACTGGGTTGTTACGTCTGACCCAGGATCTGTGTGACACAAAAACTACCCAAACACTGGGTTGTTACGTCTGACCCAGGATCTGGGTGACACAAAATCTACCCAAGCACTGGGTTGTTACGTCTGACCCAGGATCTGTGTGACACAAAATCTACCCAAGCACTGGGTTGTTACGTCTGACCCAGGATCTGTGTGACACAAAATCTACCCAAGCACTGGGTTGTTACGTCTGACCCAGGATCTGTGTGACACAAAAACTACCCAAACACTGGGTTGTTACGTCTGACCCAGGATCTGTGTGACACAAAAACTACCCAAACACTGGGTTGTTACGTCTGACCCAGGATCTGTGTGACACAAAAACTACCCAAACACTGGGTTGTTACGTCTGACCCAGGATCTGGGTGACACAAAATCTACCCAAGCACTGGGTTGTTACGTCTGACCCAGGATCTGTGTGACACAAAAACTACCCAAACACTGGGTTGTTACGTCTGACCCAGGATCTGGGTGACACAAAATCTACCCAAACACTGGGTTGTTACGTCTGACCCAGGATCTGGGTGACACAAAATCTACCCAAACACTGGGTTGTTACGTCTGACCCAGGATCTGTGTGACACAAAAACTACCCAAACACTGGGTTGTTACGTCTGACCCAGGATCTGTGTGACACAAAAACTACCCAAACACTGGGTTGTTACGTCTGACCCAGGATCTGTGTGACACAAAAACTACCCAAACACTGGGTTGTTACGTCTGACCCAGGATCTGGGTGACACAAAATCTACCCAAACACTGGGTTGTTACGTCTGACCCAGGATCTGGGTGACACAAAATCTACCCAAACACTGGGTTGTTACGTCTGACCCAGGATCTGGGTGACACAAAATCTACCCAAACACTGGGTTGTTACGTCTGACCCAGGATCTGGGTGACACAAAATCTACCCAAACACTGGGTTGTTACGTCTGACCCAGGATCTGTGTGACACAAAATCTACCCAAACACTGGGTTGTTACGTCTGACCCAGGATCTGTGTGACACAAAAACTACCCAAACACTGGGTTGTTACGTCTGACCCAGGATCTGGGTGACACAAAAACTACCCAAACACTGGGTTGTTACGTCTGACCCAGGATCTGGGTGACACAAAATCTACCCAAACACTGGGTTGTTACGTCTGACCCAGGATCTGGGTGACACAAAAACTACCCAAGCACTGGGTTGTTACGTGTGACCCAGGATCTGGGTGACACAAAAACTACCCAAACACTGGGTTGTTACGTCTGACCCAGGATCTGGGTAACACAAAATCTACCCAAGCACTGGGTTGTTACGTCTGACCCAGGATCTGGGTGACACAAAAACTACCCAAACTGAAAGAAAATAACCCAAAAGGCTCAACCCACTTAAATTATTTTGATGAGTTAAAGTGATGTAAAAACATACAGTAAGTTGCCATGACTTACTGATCATACAGTGATTTTTACAGTGCACACTGTAAATAATTATATGATCAATAAGTTATGACTCATTAAAATAAGTTAAGCAATTTTCAACTTTTTTTTTTTATAAGTTATACAAGATTCAACTAATTGAAGTCAGTTTAATGTAATTTACGTTGAAATGACTTAAACATCCAAGTTGATTGTACTTAAAATTTTAAGGCAGCAACTATTTTTTACAAGAAAAATACAGTCTTTCTGCTTAAAAATTCACATTTAATTCAATGTGCTACACATTTCTTTGTAATTTATTGTGAAATTTATTAGTAATTTCAGAGTGAAAATTGTAAATCTTACACATTTTTTGTTTCAGTTTACTCATTTATGAAAAATGCTTTTTAAATGTTAAAGCACTGTGCATTAATAAATCAGTCCAATGGTTAATGATTAGATTTTATATAGTATATGTTAAAAAAAAAAAAAATTAGAACTTCTGGATGCAGATCGTCGTGTTTTTGTGATATTTTAACATCCTTTCCCGTCTAAACATTCGGTTAACGGGGAATCATTAATTATCCATTTGCTTTTTTGCATAAAGTTCTAATTGTTTTTAATTTAATTGATTAAAATACTGCAGTGAATTGCATTAGTGTGCCTGAAGCCCGCGTGCGGCTGCCATTATCAGGTAATGACAATTACACTGAAGGGCTGTTCAATTAAACTCTCCACGTTCACAGGCTCCACTCGCCTTTAAAGAAGATGGAAAACAGCCGCGCGTTCATCTTAATGCAGCAAACGGTGTGGAAGGAATTCAGATGTTCATTATCAGATGTGCTGAGGTATAAACAAATGTCTGTTTTCTTATAGTTTCTGCCCGTTATGTTGTTTTAAAGGTGCCTTGTTTCTCCTACAACATGTTTACGTGCATCCAAGGTCAAAAACACTTTAATTTTCTCATAATATACATTGCAGCATTAACTATTTTCTCTCAGTGTCTGAAACGGTTTGCTCTAAACCCCGCCTTTCTGAGAGCCTACTCTGCTGTGATTGGTCAGATGGCCCAGTCTGCTGTGATTGGTCAGAAAGCAAGCGCTCATTATCATATCTGAATCTCAGCTCTTGACACACAGTGATACGAACAGTAACGATGGCGTGGGTTTGACCGTCTCAATCTCAGCAGAAAACAGCGTCTTCTCCACATGAACAACACCAACCAAACTCTTCCAGTCTCAGAGACAACTACAGTGTGTGAGGGCGGGGCAAAGAGACGCTGTTCAGCCAATGAGGACCAGAGGCGAGCATTATGCAAATTAGCTACATTGTTACATCGGTTTGTAACAGACTGGAATTACTGACGACTCGTTTCAGTTCAGAATCACTTCTTTCCAAGGCCGTAGCCATGTCTTGAACATTGGGGGGGGGGGACCAATTTTTTTTATTTTTATAAAGCATAAAGAAACAGAACAGTGATTGAAATTCTAGGTCTAATTCTAGTTGGGAAATAATCATTTTGGGACTATTTGCAAATAATATTTGCATTCATTTGCGTCAAATATATTGTTAGTCCCGAGATTCTTCACGTTAGTGAATAAATACTCCGCTGTTTACATTTGGATTCTCTAATGCTCTGGTGGTAGAATTTTTGTAAAGAGTGTTCCGGATTCGAATTAAAATCATTAAAATCAAAGATGTTCATCAATGATTGTATATTAAGAGCAGGGACACGTTTGTGTGTATTTTATTTTGTGATTTCACCGGAAAGAATAGAGTCTCCGCAACGGCATTAAGCGTTTGATTGACGCGCTCGTCTGTGTGAAGACGAGCCAAAAGGGAACGTAAACCCCGCCTACTTTGATTTGATTGGCCATCTCAGTCACTTTGACACTGACGAGCGCTTTTAGAGACTTTCAAAGCAGACCACACGAAAAACTTAACTTTTAAACCGTTTTGTCATCCTAACATACAGAGTGCTGCGTAATGAAGTGCAAGAATTTCAAATATTGGGGGGGACAATTTGGCCATTTCTAATTGTTGGGGGGACTCATTACGGCCCTGCTTCTTTCTTCTAGGAGACAACAACTTTATTTGTCGTGCACTTAATTTGCTGCTACTTTGTGTTAGTAAGATCATCTCGACTCGTCCCTCAGTGTGTGAAACAAACATGTTGTGTTGACCGAGGGAGTCTGGAGTGTTTTCTGAGCTGCAGGAGGAGCTGATTGAGTTTGAGCGGGTTAATCTCTGGTGGATGTTGTGTTAGTAAGATCTCTCCTCGCTCACATCCTAACAGACCTCATGTAGAGTCGAACAATTCAGCATGTAGCCAGATGGCTAAAGACTCCAGAGAGAGAGAGTGAGTGTGTGTGTGTGTGTGTGTGTGTGTGTGTGTGTGTGTGTGTGTGTGTGTGTGTGTGTGTGTGTGTGTGTGTGTGTGTGTGTGTGTGTGTGTGTGTGTGTGTGTGTGTGTGTGTGTGTGTGTGTGTGTGTGTGTGTGTGTGTGTGTGTGTGTGTGTGTGTGTGTGTGTGTGTGTGTGTGTGTATACACACTCCCTGCAGTGGCCATTCGTACTGGGTCACTAACTTCTTCGTCACACTCACAGAGACACGAGGTCATCTAACACGGCACGCTGTGAGGGAAATGTCAAGTGTGTGTGTGTGTGTGTGTGGGAGAGTGAGTGTGCATATGTGTGTGTGTGTGTGTGTGTGATATACAGACATTCTCCCTCACATCATTTAACAGTAAAGTCGCAGTTTAACTTGAAATATCCTGCTTTAGCAGCTCTGTGTGTGTCGACAGACAATGTCAAATAATGAGTCATGGGTGTGTTTTGGGCATAACGTGCAATAAACCAATCAGAGTCTCATCTACCATTCCCAATTTTTTTCTTATTTCAGCTAATTGCAAAGCAAACATTTCTCATTTTTTAGTATTTGATGTACTAAAATAACTAAAATGTATTAAAAATCTATATAAAAAACAAAAATACTAATACTAATAACAACGAAAACAATATAACAATAAAAAAAACGGAACAAAACTTTAATTAAAAATGTAAACAAATAAATAAAAACGTCACAATTAAAAATGATTAAAAATTAAAATAAATAATATATAACTAAAACTCATTTAAAATTTTATAATAGTACCGCAATGATATAAAATAACACTGCTATAAGGCAAATAAATCTGCTGTAATGATAAATCTGCTCGTTTTCAAACTTTTTATTTACAGACACTGGCAATATATTTAAATAAATTACATGAATTATAGAAAATTAAAGAAATACAGTTCCACAATTCCAGACGTTTTAATGTTCTTCAGAATTAAATTAAATTATATTGCATGACTTTTCCAGATGTTTGTGATTGCAGGGAATTTTTTTTTTTTTTTTTACTCACAAATAGCTGACCGATAAAATATTTTAAAGTCTGATGTCTAGAAAAATGCATATTCATAACATTTCCATGTCTCGAAAATTACACTTTAAATTCCCAGATTTTGGTTCTTAAATAAAAATGACAGTTGTTGCATCAATTAAAATAAGAAATATGATGTCAGCTTCCATCTCAGTTAATGTAGCTTATTTTAAAACTTGTTTTGTCTTATTTTATAGTCCTGTTGAAGAAGTTTGCTGAGGCCCTCTGGTTGAGAACCACAGACTCAAGTTACTGACCTTTACCTGACAAAAACACAGTTTAGTGTTTGCTAGATCTTACAGGTTATTAATCAGAGTAAGATCACGCATGTAAACACACTCAGATATGATCTGAATCTCTACAGGAGACACACGAGAGGTTAATGGGCTCTTTTTAACAAGCGAGAAGAAGAGCATTAAACTTCAGGTGTCAAAACTTTATGAGAATTTCTGCCCTCGGTGTCTGACACAATATCTAAATTGCATGTGCATGTGGAAGGAGATTTGTCCCGTTTTTTTAATTGCAATGGAGAGCAAATCCCCCATAATGCCCCGCTTTACAATAGAGCCGTAATTGCAGGAGTGTAATTGCACACCAATGTTCAGCTGCTCACCGTGTGTGTGTGTGTGTGTGTTTTCTAGTTCCCTGTAGCTGTCAACGCTGAAGAGCTCAATAATTAGAAACGGGGAAAAATGAGGTGGCAATTTTGTGTCTGCAATTATCAGAATCCAGCAGAAGAGTTGTGTGAGTTTACAGAGGACTGAAGCTCTGTTCAGAACACTAGAGTACGGCACAACGTTTACTGTATACCACCTGCTGTTATTTTAAGCATGTGAAACAGCATGCAAAGCAAGTTTATTTATAAAGCACATTTCATACACAATGCAAGTGCTTTTACATTAAAAGGAAGTGAAACATTTTTTTTTAATCACAACAAATGCATAAGAAACGACAATAAAAGCAAAGAAAAAAGATTAAAAATTTATTTAAAATGTATTAAAGGCACAATATGTAAGATTTTTGGATTAAAATAGCCACACAAATAAAAAAAAAACCCCACTAGAACAGTGTTATATACACTATATTGCCAAAAGTATTGGGACGCCCCTCCAAATCACTGAATTCAGGTGTTCAATCACTTCATGGCCACAGGTGTATAAATCAAGCACTAGGCATGCAGACGCTTCTACAAACATTTGTAAAGAATGGGTCGCTCTCAGGAGCTCAGTGAACTCAAGCGTGGTACCGTGATAGGTTGCCACCTGTGCAATAAGTCCATTCCTGACATTTCCTCACTACTAAATATTCCACGCTCAACTGTTAGTGGGATTATAACAAAGTGGAAGCAATTGGGAACAACAGCAACTCAGCCACGAAGTGGTAGGCCACGTAAAATCAGAGAGCGGGGTCAGCGCATGCTGAGGGTCACAGTGAGCAGAAGTCACCAACTTTCTGCAGAGTCAATCGCTACAGACCTCCAAACTTCATGTGGCCTTCAGATTAGCTCAAGAACAGTGTGTAGAGAGCTTCATGGAATGGGTTTCCATGGCCGAGCAGCTCATCCAAGCCTTACATCACCAAGTGCAATGCAAAGCGTGGGATGCAGTGGGGTAAAGCACACCGCCACTGGACTCTAGAGCAGTGAGACGTGTTCTCTGGAGTGACCAATCACGCTTCTCTGTCTGGCAATCCCATGGACGAGTCTGGGTTTGGCGGTTGCCAAGAGAGAACGGTTGTCCAGGAGAATGGTACTTGCCTGACTGCATTGTGCCAAGTGTAAAGTTTGGTGGAGGGGGGATTATGGTGTGGGGTTGTTTTTCAGGGGTTGGGCTTGGCCCCTTAGTTCCAGTGAAAGGAACTCTTAATGCTTCAGCATACCAAGACATTTTGGACAATTTCATGCTCCCAACTTTGTGGGAACAGTTTGGGGACGGCCCCTTCCTGTTCCAACATGACTGCGCACCAGTGCACAAAGCATCGGTCCATAAAGACATGGATGAGCGAGTTTGGTGTGGAGGAACTTGACTGGCCTGCACAGAGTCCTGACCTCAACCCGATAGAACACCTTTGGGATGAATTAGAGCGGAGACTGCGAGCCAGGCCTTCTCGTCCAACATCAGTGCCTGACCTCACAAATGCGCTTCTAGGAATGTTTAAGAAATAAACTGCATGCCATTTAGGAACACAAGTCATCCAGATTTCATATATGATTTAATAGCGATTGTTTTGACCAAGTAAAACCCCACAATTTTAATTCATCAGATAAACTGACCTGTATGAGTAGTAATTCAGCACTTGTGGCTGTTTCATTAGAATTAAATAAAATAATGTGAATTTAAGTGATCAAACTTAACTGTAATAAAGTTCAAGTTCAGGGAAGGAACGTAACTTTAAACATAACTTTAATGAAATCTTAAAATAAACATAAAACGAAAGTGACTGACTGCGGCATATAAGCGTAATAAAAACAGCAAGGTAAAATGTCCATTAATACGTTAGCTCATACATGAACATGAGTCCCGACGGATTGCTTTCTATTGGCTGTGGAAGTGAAGACTACAACTCCCATGATTCCACAGTCATTCACAGCATCATCAAGCTACATCTTTGTTATCGTTCTGAATAAGCGACCTCTAGTGGCCAAACTTACATACTGTGCCTTTAAAACAGTTATAATTGATTAATTGATTGACTGACCGAAACATTGCTAATAAAGTTAAAAGTTCTATCATAGAAGTTTGAGTAGTGTGCACACTCTAAAAAAGGTGTGTTGTTTCAACCCAAATTTGGGTAATTTATGGACAAACCCAACCGTTGCATTAAAACATTTAAAAATTTAACCCAATGGTCCAAATTTGACCCACATTTGGGTTGAAACAACCAAGCATTTTTTAGAGTGTAGGATTTAAACTTAAAAAAGCGCTTTGCATTATGGGATACAGTAGTTTACTCATCAACGTAGGACAATCGATGCTGAGCTACACAAGCATTTGTTTTGCAGGTGTAAGAGGATCATTTGCTGTGTTTTACCCAAAAATCAAACTCAGGTTCAGTCTAAAAATCAAAACAAAAACACAAAAACCTAAAATCGACAATTTCACCTGGTGTTAAGATGCTTTTTGGTCGATCGGATCACAAGTGGACGACTCTAAATACAGGTGTAATTGGGTGTAAAGTGTTTTGAGCTTGTCCACTTTTGTCCACTTCCAGATGTAGTTGAAAACACATTCGACTAGATTGCTTTCGTAGGGTAGACACTCATGTGGTCGAATGCACTAGAACAGCCACTAAAAGACCCTCTACTCTCTGCCGACTGACCTAACGCGGGAACATTATGGGAAGAGCGCTAGCCAAACGGGATTAAACTTTGCCAAAGTTTGGTTTGAAGAGGAAAAACATAAAGCACAATGTTCTCTCAGCATTCCTGATCTCTAACACAAAAATTGGTCAAAAATTCAGCACTTGTGGCTGTTTTATCAGAATAAAATAAAATAATGTGAATTTAAGTTATCAAGCATAACTGTAATGATGTTCAAGTTCAGGGAAGAAGGAGGCGAACGTTAAACGTAACTTTAATCGTAAAATAAACATGAACAACTAAACGAAAGGAGCGGCGACTGCAGCATATAAGTATAATAAAAACAGCAGGGTAAATTGTCCCAGGCTCTCAGACGGCTTCACCACAGTGACATTAATAAAACTTTAATACATCAGCTCATACAGTACATGAACATGAGTCCCGACACATTGCTTTCCATTGGCTGTGGAAGTGAAGACTACAACTCCCATGATTCCACATTCGGTCACGGCATCATCAAGCTACGCCTTTGTTATCGTTCTCAATAAGCGACCTCTAGCGTGAAACTTACATACTGTGCCTTTAACACAGTTATAAAAAGGACAAAAAGAATAAAAAGAGGATAAGATAGAGGTATTTCTAACATAATTGATCTGAGTGATCTGTTTTATCTTCAATAATCATATCTGCAATGTACTGAGGTCCTACCAAATATGGTCAAACCCAACCGTTGGGTTAACATTTTTTAACATTTAACCCAATGGTTCATATTTGACCCACATTTGGGTTGAAACATGGGTTAAAAATTTTATTTAAAAATGTAACTCAATGGTCCAAATTTGACCCACATTTGGGTTGAAACAACCAAGCATTTTTTAGAGTGCAGGATTTAAACTTAAAAAAGCGCTTTGCATTATGGGATACAGTGGTTTACTCGTCAACGTAGAAGTGTTGCATCAAATTACTGAGGACAATCGATTCTGAGCTACACAAGCATTTGTTTTGCAGGTGTAAGAGGATCATTTGCCGTGTTTTACCCAAGAATCAAACTCAGGTTCAGTCTAAAAATCAAAACAAAAACACAAAAACCTAAAATTGACAATTTCACCTGGTGTTAAGATGCTTTTTGGTCGATCGGATCACAAGTGGACGACTCTAAATACAGGTGTAATTGGGTGTAAAGCGTTTTGAGCTTGTCCACTTTCAACTGACCAAACGCATCTTAATACCAGGAGTAAACAGGGCCTATAAGAGCAGAAGCAAGTGTGTCCTTCAGCATCACAGAAACTCTCAGTGGCGCTCGAGCAATCAGCCGCTCCAATTTACTGCTGATTTTAATTTGGATCCGTGATCAAATTCCCCTCGGACTGAGGATCTGGCAACCATCGGAAGATGCATACAGATCAGCATTAAGGTCAGCAAGCAGGCGATTACATCCTATTCACATCCGTCAGTAAACGTCCACTTTCCTGCATTTTCACCTGCACTGTTAGCAATTTCTGTAAATTTCACAGTATTTAACTGTAAAATGAACTGTATTTTACTGTAGGACAGTTATACAGTATGTTACTGTATTTTAAAGTTGCATTGTGGGGAAATATCGCCCTGGCACCATTAAAATACGGTATTTTAAATAAAAAGTCACAATTACCTTCAAGCTTAGAAACAAGCTTCCATAACTAAGAGCAAAAACATTCTACTTTTTTCTTCTGCACTGTTGTTTTCTGGGTTTTTTTTCTGTTATTATTGATCTTTGTCTTCTTGTTCTGTTTTATTATTATTTGTAAAGCTTTTACAGGCTTTCAGAAAACTGAAAGTTTTACAATTGAACAATTAAAAACAAAATTTAAAAAAAGTTAAACAGTTGTCATTGCTTCTTTTTATTGTTATTTACGGGGACCTGTTGAAGTAAATAGAAAATAGAAAATACAGTAAATAGAAAAAGTGGACAATGAGTTACAATAATTTTATTAATTTACTGTATGTTTTACAGTAAAAAATATACTATACTTTAAAAAAAATACAGCAAGTCAAATGGTACTGTAAATAGTAACAGTATTTTTACTGTAAGTTTAATTTACAGTAAGTTACTGGCAAACTGCTGCCAATAAGTTACTGTAATTTCTACAGGAATTTTTTAACAGTGTGCTTTTCAAACACAACACTGCGGTTATCAGCGTTTCTAAAGGTTAACATGTCTTTAGAGCTTGCCTTAAACGCCAATAATGGTTTTTACTCAAGGTGAATTTTACGTCTTGAATGCTAAATTTAAATGCAAATTTAACGGCAGTACCCAGAAGACCTCTAAATATTCTTAAAACCTGCTGAAAAGCGTGTGTTCTCTCCCTCCCCGCACGCGTTATCGAATGGCCTTTGTCACGGCTGACGGAGCTTTCTGCTGATGGAATCAAAAAAACGCCTTTCACAGATTGAAATGAGCAGCGTTCGGCTGTGATCGGTATTGGAGAAGCATTTTGTGCTAGAAAAGCCACACGGAGAGAGTGTTAAATACAAGGCAATCACAACGTCAAGCACAAAGACTGTGTGTGTGTGTGTGTGTGGACTGCAGAGAACGTTTGCTAGATTATGATGGTAATCAGAGGTGAACCAAAACAAAGTCGAGCCCTTGAAACGCTTTTCTGCCTGATATTGACAGGCCGTCCTGACCCGGCGAACAAGCTATAATTCAGAACTCATCTCAGCACTGCTTTTATTTTTCACCACTGATCCACACACACATTCTCTCTGCAGGATACACTGATGTTCTTCCTCACACACTGTAGTTCTGAGACTGGAAGAGTTTGGTTGGTGTTGTTCATGTGGAGAAGACGCTGTTTTCTGCTGAGATTGAGACGGTCAAACCCACGCCATCGTTACTGTTCGTATCACTGTGTGTCAAGAGCTGAGATTCAGATATGATAATGAGCGCTTGCTTTCTGACCAATCACAGCAGAGGCTCTCAGAAAGGCGGGGCTTAGAGAGACTGGATTTTTGAACGAACCGCACTTCAGAAATGATGTGATGTGCAGTGTATATTATGAGACAATTAAAGTGTTTTTTGACCTTGGATCAATGTAAACCTGTTTTAGGAAATCAGGAACCTTTAAAATACCTTTCTTCCGCTAGTCCGTTACCGGAAGCCAGTGATTATAGTTTATAAAGTTATAAATATGGATATTTTTCTTCGCTTCAGAAGGCCTAAAGGCACAATATGTAATTTTTCGACGCTAGAGGTCACATTCAAAACAAAGGCGTGTCTTGACTCCTTGATTGGGCGGAGCTTTTATTCTGCCGCAGACGAGCGCTTCCGCTTCTTCCACTCATGTGTATGTGGGGGAACGCATCGCTGTTTTATCATATTACACACATTTGAGTGTGTTAAAGTGATGTTATAATGCTACTCTGTGCGTTCGCTCGGCGCTACTCTGCGAGACACTTGTTCACACTGCAGAGCTAGATCATATTAGGCATGGTAAAACATGGTACTCGCGGTAAATCAAGAGCACCAGATTTAAACAATAAGACTAACTGTGTTGAGCTGGAGAACAATGATTAGTTTCTGTCCATGAATGATCCAAACAGTTGCTCACCTGTCTAATAAAACACATCATATATTAAAGCGGCTTTGGTGTTTCCATGGTTACTACAAAATAAAACCGGACGTGTCCTGGTTAAAATTGCTTATTTCTAAGGATTTAAACATTCTTGGAAACATTTGGGATAATGTAAGTACACAAGTCAAAATATATAACACTGTTCTAGTGGGTTTTGGCTATTTTAATCTAAAAATCTTACATATTGTGCCTTTAACCCCCTGGAGCTGACTTTTATGATGGATGGATGCACTTTTTTGGGATTCAAAAACTCCTATTATAAAGCTTGGAAGAGCCAGGATATTTTTTAATATAACTCAGATTGTGTTCGGCTGAAAGAAGAAAGTCATACACACCGAGGATGGCTTGAGGGCGAGTAAATTATGGGATAATTTCCCTTTTTGGGTAAAAAGTCTTGTTTTTTGAAAAAACATTAAAATCAAATCTATCATCAAAAGTAAGTGAGATTGTGCTTAAAACAAGAAGTCAGTGGGTTCAGAAAAATCAAATGTTTAGATACTTGTACTGGAAAACAAGACAGAAATCCTGAGGAAGAGCATCACACTTTGCAGTGTATGAATGGTCAGATCTATACACTTACACTGCGGCTATTAACCACGTGAGCGTTTATACTCAAAGTGCATTGAGGTGTCAGATGTGACGCGTTCGGGCCTTTAATGAAGGACTGTTTCTGTGGACTGCGAGTCTTTGCAGCGGCTCTGGGTGGGTGTGTGTGTCTAATCTCACAGTCTGCTATAATGGCACCCTGTCAAGACTGCAGCTCCATCCAAAGTGCTTCCCAAATAAGCACCTATTGTGGAGCCGCGGCAGAGGAGTGGAAGAGCGCTGAGAGAGCCGTCATTGTGCCGGGGAAGAGGAGGAAGATGAAGAGAGGGGAAGAAAAGAGAAGAAGATTGCAGAGCGATTTGCTGCGTTAGATGTTTGAGCGGTTCCTCCCATTGTTCTGCTGTATTTCTCCCGCAGCATGTTCGGCTTGAACAAATAATTGATCGATGTAAAATTAAAACAATGGGATTTACACCAGTGAACGAGAGCGTATTGAGCTTCAGGGTGATTGATATGAGCATTACAGCTGCTCTGATCCGACTGAACACACCACAGAACAGCGGTCTGGCTCAGAACATGAAATGAACGCATCTACCGACACTAAGTCTGCTTAAAGTCTTTGATATCATTTGATTTAAAGTGCCCTATGCTTTTTCAAATATGACCTTTCATACAGTGTGTAATAGAGCTGTTTGTGAATGTGAAGTTATTGTCTCCTAGAGGAAAAAAGCGATTCTGAAGTGCCCGAGTAATTCCAGTCTGATTCCAGCTAATTTGCATAATGCCCGCCTCTGGTCCTCATTGGCTGAGCAGCGTCTCTTTGCCCCGCCCTCACACACTGTAGTTGTATCTGAGACTGGAAGAGTTTGGTTGGTGTTGTTCATGTGGAGAAGACGCTGTTTTCTGCTGAGATTGAGACGGTCAAACCCACGCCATCGTTACTGTTCGTATCACAGGCTGGATCCCAAATGGCACACTTCTATGCACTTTTGGTCTTGTGGACTTTGTAGCCATTATGCGCCCTCGATGCGCACTTCAGCTGAGCCCGCAATTTTGCGAGCTACGCAGAGGACTTTACCCAGCAGTCAAAGCGGCGTTACGTCACGAAAGTGCGGACTCAGAGGAAGACCATGAGGGTTTAGGGTGCCATTTGGGATCCAGCCACTGTGTGTCAAGAGCTGAGATTCAGATATGATAATGAACGTTTGCTTTCTGACCAATCACAGCAGACTGGGCCATCTGACCAATCAGAGGCTTTTAGAAAGGCGGGGTTTAGAGAGACTGAAACTTCAAACGAACCGTTTCAGATGTGCAATGTATATTATGAGAAAATTAAAGTGTTTTTTGACCTTGGATGCATGTAAACCTATTGTAGGAGACTCTAAAACAAGATTAGGAACCTTTAAAATAGCATAACTTTAATATTTTGCTCACAATGCATACACAAATTGCTACAGATTAGATCTGTATATATAAATATAGAGATATGTGATATGTTTAATATGTGAAGTAGTGATACGTATGTATATCTATCTGCATTCTGACATTCAAATTCTTCGGGAATGTCTTTTTCACTGTAAATTATACTGTAACTCAGTTTTTAGATGCAAAAACATGCATTTTTCAGTAAACTTACATTTACTGCAACATTAAACCATTTGCAGTTTTTCACCATATATGGTAAGGTAACTATACATATATACTTATATATACACACACATACACACACACCGATCAGGCATAACTTTATGAGCATTGACAGGTGAAGTGAATAACACTGATTATCTCCATCACGGCACCTGTTAGTGGGTGGGATATATTAGGCAGCAAGTGAACATTTTGTCCTCAAAGTTGATGTGTTAGAAGCAGGAAAAATGGGCAAGTGTAAGGATTTGAGCGAGTTTGACAAGGGCCAAATTGTGATGGCTAGACGACTGGGTCAGAGCATCTCCAAAACTGCAGCTCTTGTGGGGTGTTCCCGGTCTGCAGTGGTCAGTATCTATCAAAAGTGCTCCAAGGAAGGAACAGTGGTGAACCGGTGACAGGGTCATGGGCGGCCAAGGCTCATTGATGCACGTGGGGAGCGAAGGCTGGCCGGTGTGGTCCGATCAAACAGACGAGCTACTGGAGCTCAAATTGCTTAAGAAGTTAATACTGGTTCTGATAGAAAGGTGTCAGAATACACAGTTGTAACCCATGTGGTGCCTAAGAAAAATAAATAATATAATTGTACATTCTAATAGTTGTAATTAAAATATTGAAATGATCTATTAATATACATTGTCAATTAACTATGTATAAATAAAAATAATAATCATATTTGAGCGGAGATCATGTGACGTATTACACGTACACAAGTTGTCTATGACGGATGACTCACGGAAGTGCAAGAGATGCGCTGAACACGAGACGAGAGTGATGCAGAAGGGATTAAAAAGAATGATGATTGCCGATTTAAGCGTGGATGCTAGACGATTGTGAAGCTCCTCTGAATCTGAAGCGAGTGTTTAACAAACTGTGAAACATTGGTCAGGTTTATTGCTTGAGTTGAAAACCTCTCTCATGGATTTAAGATGGCGAGCCACCAAAATTGAATGCGGATTCCTGAACCTGGGAAAAAAACACTTTTGCTGTATCACAAGGACATTTCGTTGCGTTGTAGACATCAAATTTCTTCAGTTGGGAGGACAATTCTCTTTCGCTTGGACATTTCTTTGAACTGGTAGGATTAAACTGATTTGGCACTCACCCACTGGACTTGTTAAATGACTTTCTGGACAATATTCAAAAGACAATTAAGACAAAGAGTTCTAACAAGGGTATTGTTTATTGAATGTGAGTCAAATGAAAATTTTGGATTTAATTTTTTTGACCATTTCAGTGTGATAAGAAGCTCCAGTTTGGTTGACTGGTTAAACTGTGGTTATATTACCTTGTTCAAGGGATTATTTTGTTAAAACGGTATAGAAAGTTCTAACTCGAACGCAAAATAGAACAAGAATCCTGAATTCTAAATTAAAAAGACAATGAAGCTTAATAGCTGTCCAAAATACAGCAAAATTAAATAAAAGTCTTACTACAATCTATGTAAACAGAGATAAAGTAGATCAAATTCTTCCCAGAAGAAAAAAAGGGAAATCAAATCTCAAAAGAATAAGATAAGAAAAGAAAAGACAACACAGAGAATTCATATTTTGTGTATTAATTTATTGTTTTTGTTTCCAAATCTTGTTTGTTTATGTTGTCTATGTGACTGTTGAATTACAATATATATTTTTTTGAGTATTTTCCTTATATGATTCTGTGATTTATTTACTGCCAGTATTAATTCTGTTCTCCACTAACCTATAAACTGGTCCATTGCTCTAACATACGTTGAGGGCACTTGTTACACAGTGCATCGCAGTTTGTTGCGTATGGGGCTGCATAGCCGCAGACCAGTCAGGGTGCCCATGCTGACCCCTGTCCACCGCCGAAAGCGCCAACAGTGGGCACGTGAGCATCAGAACTGGACCACGGAGCAATGGAAGAAGGTGGCCTGGTCTGATGAATCACGCTTTCTTTTACATCACACGGATGGCCGGGTGCGTGTGCGTGGCTTAGCTGGGGAACACATGGCACCAGGATGCACTATGGGAAGACGGCAAGCCGGCTTTGGGCAATGTTCTGCTGGGAAACCTTGGGTCCTGCCATCCATGTGGATGTTACTTTGACACGTACCACCTACCTAAGCATTGTTGCAGACCATGTACACCCTTTCATGGAAACGGTATTCCCTGGTGGCTGTGGCTCTTTCAGCAGGATAATGCTCCTGCCACAAAGCAAAAATGGTTCAGGAATGGTTTGAGGAGCACAACGAGTTTGAGGTGTTGACTTGGCCTCCAAATTCCCCAGATCTCAATCCAATCGAGCATCTGTGGGATGTGCTGAACAAACAAGTCCGATCCATGGAGGCTCCACCTCGCAACTTACAGGACTTAAATGATCTGCTGCTAACATCTTGGTGCCAGATACCACAGCACACCTTCAGGGGTCTAGTGGAGTCCATGCCTCGACGGGTCAGCAAAAGGGGGACCAACACAATATTAGGAAGGTGGTCATAATGTTATGCCTGATTGGTGTATATATAAAATATTGCACCATTACTTCAAAAATGCTGTTTCCATCAAAACTTTCTTTGCCAATCTAAAGGACAGAGATTTAAATCAATGACTTCACTGAACTGTGCATGAGGCCAGAAATCAGAGGAAAAAATGCTTTTTATGCATTCTTCTAGGCCAGAAGGTTTAAAAGTTATTCGCACATTTCACAACTTCTCACCATATGGTTTTACAGGCAGAGGAACAAGAAACAGATGTCAGAACAGAAACAAGCCTTCACACAGGTCCAGGTGTCTCATGTTCATATATTGTACTCTGTATCTGACATTCCATAACCGGAGTTTAAAAGCGTCTCATTCTCAGGCTGGAGAAACGCAGACTCTGTCTCTCTGACCTGTAAAGCATCTCGTTCCTCAGCCCTTTTGTTCTGTCTGTCTGTCATGGATGACTGGCTCTGCATCCTTCCCTCTCTCTCTCCCCTGTTCTCCACTTTAATTACTCTGTATTCATTCGCTCTAATAGAAACCATGATGAAAGTGATTAGACCCTGGACAGGCCTGAATAGAACCGCAAATGGACCAAGGATGGAAAGATAAGTAGATGAAAGGAAGGACAGAGAAGAGAAAGAGGGGAAACAAGACAGTGGAGGTGAATATCCTTTGAGCGCAGATGATTTGCAATAACGTACAGTACAATAGAGCCACATGACAAAGAACTGAATTATTCAATGGGCTCTGAAAACAGTTCTCAAATGCAAATTAAAGCGAATCACTCAATATGAACAGTGACTAATATTTTTAGGCTCTTAAAGCGTGCATGAACTGATAAAATGTATCTTTGCTTGAATGCAATGTGAGTTGCTTTGCATGCATATGGAAATGCATCACTGAAAGTGATCTTATATTTGTTCTCACAGCACATCGTTTAGGAAAAAGGTTCAGTGGGAAGGATTCTTTACTCAGTTTTAAAGAACCCTTTATTAGTGTTGTAGACAAGACCACCTAATCCGAGACCAAGTCAAGCAAGACTTTGAGGGGTTAAGACCAAGACAAGACCAGCACTCCTTAAATTCATAAAGATCCACATTACCGCCTGAGAAATTACTTATTTTTAATCAATACATATAATTAGAATAAGACACTATATAGAGCTTTTACCAATCTAATGAAATCATTAACAACAAAATTAATCTTTGCACTGCAGAGGTGGTACAGAAGATGCATCTGAATTGGTAAATTACAAATGCATAAATAATGCTGAGAATAATGTTTTAATTTTGTTTTATTGAATGCTTGTATAAAAGCAATATCATGTTTGCATTCATGCTCAAATTTGTGAAAACAGCTCTCTTGCTCTTGTGATATTGCTTAATTATATCACGTTATAATATTCAAATCCAGATCTCATACAAGTACTTTTTTGCAACAATATCTTTTGTGAGCATTTTATTAATTTTGGTGACATTTCTGACACAATCCCTCATTAATTTCTGAACCGGCACAATAAATAAATCAAATTAGAAATAAGTTATTGAGTGCATCTGAAGCAGTAAGTTTTACATACAATCACATTAATGATGTTAATAAATAAATCAGAAAATGCACCGGCAGTTTAGTAATATCCCAGCATTTGTGGTCTTGACCTTCAAAAAATGATCCTAAGACCGGTCTCGAGTACTACAACACTACCCTTTATGCCAAAAAGGTTCTATGTAAGGAGAAATTACTTAAATGATCGCATAAAACTTTCACGTTTAACGGGTTATTTAATTTTTTTTCTAGTGTTAAAGTATGTTTACAAGCTGTTTAATTCATAAAATGATCCCATTATTGGAACCCCTAAAATGTTCTACACATGAAGCGCCTGACGAAAACCCTTTAAGTTTCTATATACACCGATCAGGCATAACATTATGACAGGTGAAGTGAATAACACTGATGATCTCTTCATCACCTGTTAGTGGGTGGGATATATTAGGCAGCAAGTGAACATTTTAGTCCTCAAAGTTGATGTGTTAGAAGCAGAAAAAATGGGCAAGCGTAAGGATTTGAGGGAGTTTGACAAGGGCCAAATTGTGATGGCTCAGAGCATCTCCAAAACTGCAGCTCTTGTGGGGTGTTCCCGGTCTGCAGTGGTCAGTATCTATCAAAAGTGCTCCAAGGAAGGAACAGTGGTGAACCGGCGACAGGGTCATGGGCGGCCAAGGCTCATTGATGCACGTGGGGAGCGAAGGCTGGCCCATGTGGTCCGATCAAACAGACGAGCTACTGTAGCTCAAATTGCTCAAGAAGTTAATGCTGGTTCTGATAGAAAGGTGTCAGAATACACAGTGCATCGCAGTTTGTTGCGTATGGGGTTGCATAGCCGCAGACCAGTCAGGGTGCCCATGCTGACCCCTGTCCACCGCCGAAAGCGCCAACAGTGGGCATGTGAGCATCAGAACTGGACCACGGAGCAATGGAAGAAGGTGGCCTGGTCTGATGAATCACATTTTCTTTTACATCACGTGGATGGCCGGGTGCGTGTGTGTCGCTTACCTGGGGAACACATGGCACCAGGATGCACTATGGGAAGAAGGCAAGCCGGCGGAGGCAGTGCGATGCTTTGGGCAATGTTCTGCTGGGAAACCTTGGGTCCTGCCATCCATGTGGATGTTACTTTGACATGTACCACCTACCTAAGCATTGTTGCAGACCATGTACACCCTTTCATGGAAACAGTATTCCCTGGTGGCTGTGGCTCTTTCAGCAGGATAATGCGCCTGCCACAAAGCAAAAATGGTTCAGGAATGGTTTGAGGAGCACAACAACGAGTGTGAGGTGTTGACTTGACCTCCAAATTCCCCAGATCTCAATCCAATCGAGCATCTGTGGGATGTGCTGAACAAAGAAGTCCAATCCATGAAGGCCCCACCTCGCAGAACTTAAAGGATCTGCTGCTAACATCTTGGTGCCAGATACCACAGCACACCTTCAGGGGTCTAGTGGAGTCCATGCCCTTGACGGGTCAGGGCTGTTTTCCTCATATTCTCCATTGTTGCGGCTCCTCTCTTCCCAGTCTGTCAGTAACGCTCTGTTTAGTTCCTGTCTCTGTGAAGCCCCTCCTTCTGAAAAGCACACTGTGCTCTGATTGGTCGGCAGGATCAGTGTGTTGTGATTGGTCAAGCGCTTCCAGCGTGTTTTTGAGAAATGTCCCGCCCCTTACCATAACCGCCAGTTTCAACACACTACTAACTAACTAGACCAGGCCCCGCCCCTTTATTCAGCGTATGAATTATTTAAATGAGGAATATTGTGACGTGTTTGTTCCCGGAAGAAAACTCAAGACTACAATGGAGGCGTTTCATTGAGTTCAGAAACAGACACTGATATACTGTGGTATTCAGAGGTACTTCAATGTCCAAAAACCAAGAAATTGCCATGGTCATTTCCAGGACTTGACATTAACTTTTTTGCTCACCAGCCACTATGGCTAGTGGTTTTCCAAAGTTACTAGCCACTCAGCATTTTCACTGGCCAAAATGTTGTTATTGGGAAATTTGTTGTTGGCTATATGTAATGAAATGTATAACATGACAGGTCATCAAACAGGCCTATTTAGCTCTGGTTGTGTGTAAAGCTCCTTAATCTAGACAGAGAAACACTAACAGTTGCTTGACTGAAAAAAAAAAGATTTTTTTGGTGTAAATATAATTTATTCTTAAGCAATATTCTCATCAGTGTTCTATCAGCTATGCCATATTTAAATCTAGCATTTTTGTGTATGAGCCAATACAGTAGCCTAGTGAAATACATATCCATATTTTCATGTGATTTGACAGTTTATTTGATTAAATATCAAAACTCTATAAGGTGTGCATCATACCTGACACCTAGATGAACACTTTACAGTTGGTTTTATGACTAAGTCATTCTCTTCAAATGCTATTGAAGTTAGAAACGTGTATACCAATGTCGTATGTAACTTTAGAGACGGTCCCTAAATTCGCGATTATCGAACGTCAAGCCAACTTTATGCCTATCGCATCAGATGCAATATGGTTCTGCTGTGATCTTTGTTTGAAAGTATTTTCGCTGCTGAAAGAACAAAAACAGTCAACAGTATGATGAATGAATCTCCGACGTGCATCGCACACATCTCTGCTGTGTTGTTTATAATGAGAGTGCAGATTTCAGTGAGTGAGAGCGCGCTCTGAACAAAACTCTGGCATTTCAGCGATGACTAAACCGAACCTCTACTTATTAGACATTGCATTCATAAACTCAACAGAATCGCGTGTGATTGGTTATAATGCGCAACGCGACTATAACAGATGCTTTTTGAGAAGACTACAATAAAATTCAAGCCGCCAAAGTGGCTCGTGGGAGTGACTGTGTTACACGCCACAGCTGAAATGGCGGGTTGGCGGGTGTTAATGTCAAGCCCTGGTCATTTCTATAAAACAAGCACATTATCATGATTTCATGTCTTAAAAAGCTTAGTAATGCTATGGTGCTTGCTGGTAATTTGTTACTTAGTATATCTCAGTTTTGTGGAGTTAAAAGGAAATCAAATCATCAAAAGAAAAACAGAAACATAAGCATCAACCCTTTGGTGTTTGTGGCCCTTCTGCTGTCGACATCATTTACTGTTCTGTGTGAAAATCTTTAAAATCGATCATGACAGAGATGAAGTGACGGAGCTTCGGTGAACGAGCGGGAAACATGAACGGATGAGGCTTTAACATCCTAATGATGGTCATAAATAACGGTTAACAGACACGCCAGCTAATGCATACACACCCACTGTTGCGTCTGACATCTCAATTAGAGGTGCAATCAAATCAAATCCATCAATGCAGGACAGTGAGCATGAGCACGAGCGCAGATGTAATGGATGACACAGTGAAAGCAGAGGCTGGTTCTCATCCAGATGGTAAAGATCCGTCTCTGCTTTTACACTGGCATCCAGTGGCAGATTTTGAGCTGGCAGGAATGTTCATCTGATGCAGATCACACACACACACACACACACACACACACTCATACACACACACTTGAATATGTGGTTTATGGGGACTCTCCATAGGCGTAATGGTTTTTATACTGTACAAACCATATATTCTATCCCCTTACACTAACCCTACCCGTCACACACACACACACACACACACACACACACTCTAACCCTACCCCTAAACCTGCCCATCATACAAAACTTACTACATTTTTACATTTTCAAAAAAAAACATTCTGTATGATTTATAAGATGTTTTACTCATGGGGACCAAAAATATTCCGAAATGCTCTAATTTATCCCACTATATATATATATATAGAGTTTCCTGAAAATGACTATTAGGTTTGATAGACTTCTGTGAAGTCCGATAAGTCACTGCGATTTCAACATAATTAAAAAAATAGTTTTAAATAGTGAATTCCCAGTGAAGAACTAAACTAAGTGAAGCTCCTAAACGTAATTTCGGGAGGAGTGAACCCATCTAATCTTTCAATTCACTGCTGGAGAATATAAGCAGCCGCTCCCCTTGCTCCGGCATCAGCTGTTCTGACTTCCCTCCACCAACTACACCAACATAATTTAGGCATCTTGCTACCAGACTCATCGAGTTGAAGCTTCTTCCTCCACTGCGGACAGCAGCCAAATACATTTAACCTTAAAGTCCCCATGAAATCAAAATTGAAGTTTTTTGGCTTTAAGTATGAATATGTTAGTGTTATCTATAAGCTAGTGTGCTAGCTTACATGTGTTCACATTTAGAAGATATAAGCATTCAAAACGTACAGTCTCTCACTTCCACCAATATGGATCAATGATTTTGATGACATCACTCTGCACTTCAGCTTCTCAACAGATTTTCTGTCCAATCAAATGCTCTCTACAATCTGAAGCCCCGCCCCCTACATTATTAACAGACGCTTTACTGTTTTCTACATGGTGAATGGCACATAGTGCACTATATAGGGGACGATTCAGACAGTGCACTATATAGGGGATAGGGAACGATCAGACAGTGCACTATATAGGGGATAGGGAACGATCAGACAGTGCACTATATAGGGGATAGGGAACGATTCAGACAGTGCATTATATAGGGGATAGGGAACGATCAGACAGTGCACTATACAGGGGATAGGGAACGATCAGACAGTGCACTATATATGGGATGGGAACGATCAGACAGTGCACTATATAGGGGATAGGGAATGATCAGAGAGTGCACTATATAGGGGATAGGGAACGATCAGACAGTGCACTATATATGGGATGGGAACGATCAGACAGTGCACTATAAAGGGGATCGGGAACGATCAGACAGTGCACTATATATGGGATAGGGAACGATCAAACTGCACTATACAGGGGATAGGGAACGATTCAGAGTGCACTATACAGGGGACAGGGAACAATCAGACAGTGCACTATATAGGGGATAGGGAACGATTCAGTCAGTGCACTATATGGGGTAGGGAACGATCAGACACTGCATTATATAGGGGATAGGGAACGATCAGACAGTGCACTATACAGGGGATAGGGAACGATCAGAGTGCACTATATATGGGATAGGGAACGATCAGACAGTGCACTATATAGGGGATAGGGAACGATTCAGACAGTGCACTATATAGGGGGTAGGGAACGATCAGAGAGTGCACTATATAGGGGATAGGGAACGATTCAGACAGTGCACTATATAGGGGGTAGGGAACGATCAGACAGTGCACTATATAGGGGATAGGGAACGATCAAACTGCACTATACAGGTGATAGGGAACTGATCAGACAGTGCACTATATAGGGGATAGGGAACGATTCAGAGTGCACTATACAGGGGATAGGGAACGATCAGACAGTGCACTATATAGGGGATAGGGAACGATTCAGTCAGTGCACTATATGGGGTAGGGAACGATCAGACAGTGCACTATATAGGGGGTAGGGAACGATCAGACAGTGCACTATACAGGGGATAGGGAACGATTCAGACAGTGCACTATATAGGGGAGAGGGAACGATTCAGACAGTGCACTATATAGGGGATAGGGAACGATTCAGACTGCACTATACAGGGGATAGGGAACGATCAGACAGGGCACTATATAGGGGATAGGGAACGATTCAGACAGTGCACTATACAGCGGATAGGAAACGATCAGACAGTGGACTATATAGGGGATAGGAAACGATCAGACAGTGGACTATATAGGGGATAGGAAACGATCAGACAGTGCACTATACAGGGGATAGGGAACGATTCAGACAGTGCACTATATAGGGGATAGGGAACGATTCAGACAGTGCACTATATAGGGGATAGGGAACGATTCAGACTGCACTATACAGGGGATAGGGAACGATCAGACAGGGCACTATATAGGGGATAGGGAACGATTCAGACAGTGCACTATACAGCGGATAGGAAACGATCAGACAGTGGACTATATAGGGGATAGGGAACGATCAGACAGGGCACTATATAGGGGATAGGGAACGATTCAGACAGTGCACTATACAGCGGATAGGAAACGATCAGACAGTGGACTATATAGGGGATAGGGAAACCCCCTGAAAACGGGTTTCAAAGTGCAGGTTTTTGAAAACGATACTGTTATCGTCTCCATGTAAACTACAAAAACGTGACTTTATGAAAACGGTGACGTCATGCACATGCATGCTATGTGTTCAGTCCATGGGCGTCGGAACCATTGTATGTGGGTGGGACAAGACCCACCCACTTTTTAAGACCAATGATATTGGACCCACTCATATTTACTGTTCTCCTACCCCTAACCGATAAACATGCTAATCAATGACTTGAAGATCGTTAACTCATAAATTCATCAACTATCCATTCAGAAACGTCCTGTCTCATTCTACATGTTGTCACTTCTTCTTGAGTCTCTCCATCATTGTCCGACTCCAGTTTGAACACAAAAAGCTGAACAGTTTCGGACATTTTCAGTGTGTGTCTGCGTGAGGTAATCGGAGCTGCTAACATGAGCTCTTGAAGCTCCGCCCTCTTCCTGAAAGCAGGCGGGGAGCAACAGCTCATTTGCATTTAAAGGGACACACACAAAAACGGCGCCGTTTCGCTCACCCTCAAAAAGTGACCATTTTAACATGCTATAAAAAATGACGTGGGGTATTTTGAGCTAAAACTTCACATACACACTCAGGGGACATCAGAGACTTATTTTACATCTTGTAAAAAGGGGCATAATAGGACTCCTTTAAGTTCACAGTCTTTTGAAAGGTTTTCAAATACATTTAGCTTCAGATCATATTGTATAATGTAAAATCCAATTCATGAGTATGAGTATAAAGGGAGTCTATTCTCACATTATCTCACATGCCCAACCCTGACACACACACACACACACACACACACACACACACACACACACACACACTCTTGATATTCACTGAAATCCTGGCAGACGAACATTAAAGCTCACTGAGTTTAATGCCAGTGACTCTCCCAACATTTCACTCTGCAAACAGCATCTGATGTCAGCGCGCCGCAGGCCTCTCGTGTGTGAATAGACACTTGAGCGCTGAGATGTTTAGTGAGTTAATGGCACCAGAGACGTGTAGTTCATCAGCGGTCTGAGGGCTGCCAGATCCTCTCCACATAAGTGAGCAATTAGCACAAATTATTCAAATGAGGGTTCAGATGAGGGGCGGGGTCTGGACACGTCTGAACTCCGCTAAGATCTGTTCAGCTGAATATTAAACACTCATATCTTAATAAATAAACACTCATTTGCATGCATACAGGATGGTGTTTGTGTTAAACTTAGTCATTAACTGAGGAGTGCTTTCTAAAATTCCCAGAGACATGGCATCAGTCCAAGTGAGTGTTTAGAAATGGCATTTTAATAAATAATTTCATTGTATAAAACTGAAATGCATTCAGAATGCTTGAGCTGCTATTTTTATTACATACTGCATTTTTATTTTATGGTTTAGCACATCTACTAGTAAAATAAGCTTGTTTCCACAACGGAATTCAGAGTTTTTTCTCGAAATTCTGAGGGGAAAAGTTGCAATTACCTTTTTAATTTTTTCATGATGTGGCTTCCATATAAAAGAAACACAAGGGGACTAGATGAGCATCTAAACATATTCTGTTTAATGATAAAACAGCATCACTTGAGCACTTTGTGCTTGTAAACAAATTATTTTAGGAACCATAAAAGAAATTGGAAATGTTCATATTGTGAGCTTCGGTCATTAAAGCTCATAATATCTGTCAGTTATGAATCTGTGTGTGTATTACTGCCAACTCTATTTTTCCTCTTTTCTAATTCACTCTACTTAATTTTCCTCTTATGTAGATGTGTTGCATTTCATTTGTACATTGAGTCTTTGTTATGTACAAAGATTTGCATCACCGGAGCACAAAACCAGTCACAAGTCTCACGGGTATATCTGTGGCAATAGCCAACAATACATTGTATGGGTCAAAATTATTAAATTTTTCTTTTATGCCAAAAATCGTTAGGATATTAAGATCATGTTCCATGAAGATATTTTGTAAATGTCCTACCGTAACTATATATAAAAAAAATGTATTAGTAGTAATATGCATTGCTAAGGACTTTATTTGGACAACTTTAAAGGAGATTTTCTCAATATTTAGATGTTTTTGCAGATTTTCAAATAGTTGTATCTCGACCAAATATTGTCCTAACAAACCATACATCAATGGAACGCTTATTTATTCAGCTTTCAGATCATGTATAAATCTCAATTTCAAAAAAATGTACCCTTATGACTGGTTTTGTGGTCCAGGGTCACATATATATGCACTTTTTGAGGACACCACACAATCTGTGATGCAGACTCGAGGCCTTTGCTTTGTTTTGTGGATTCTGCTGTCATCACGTGGTCACAAAACTGAACAGCATGCATGAACCCTAAAACACTCAAACTTTGTCTTTCCTAACACACAAACTGCTCTAAAAGCACCGGGATTGAGAAGACACTCACTGTGGTTCATCTCAGTAGACCTGTGTGCGATCTCATTTGATTTTCATGAAGAAATGAAGCTCATGTGATCGAGGAGCGCCGCCGCTGTGTTTCCACTCGTGTCCAGACGGTGGCGCTGTCGCATCACAGTTCACACGAGAACTACCGAACAAAGAAACCTCTTATTTTACAACCAAAATTCTCTAAGGCAGTTTTTTACTAATTAATTGTGGTTAATATGTGATGACATTCTCCATAATCATAATCATAATTTTGCTTTTTAATTCAGTGTGTTGTTGTGTAACTAGCAATTTCAGATTTTTTAGTGCATGATATGGTCGATTCATGAGATTTTAAACAAGTGACGTCAGATTAGAACAATTTTCACTACATTGCTGATTATATTTTTGTCTAGTGACGACATTTAGGGCCTCATACGTTTAGCAAAACAAGTGCTCTCACACACACACACACACACACACACACACACACACACACACACACACACACGCACAGACACACACACACGCACAGACACACACACACGCACAGACACACACACGCACACACACACACACACACGCAGACACACACACACACGCAGACACACACTCACCTCAAACTCACACACACACACAGACTCACGCACACACGCACAGACACACACACACACCTCACACACTCATACACACGCAGACACACACTCACCTCAAACTCATACACACGCAGACACACACTCACGCACACACATGCACGCACTCACAGACACACTACACTCACTCACTCACTCACTCTCTCTCTCTCTCTCACACACACACACTCACTCACTCGCTTTCTCTCACACACTCACATGCACACGCACACACACACACTCTCACTCACACTCATCCTCTCTCTCTCACACACTCACACGCTCACTTTCACTCACTCTCTCACACACTCGCTTTCTCTCACTCACTCTCTCACACACTCGCTTTCTCTCACTCACTCTCTCACACACTCGCTTTCTCTCACTCACTCTCTCACACACACTTTCTTTCTCACACACACACACACTCTCTCTCTCTCTCACACACACACGCACTCACTCACACATGCACACACTCACTCACGCACGCACACACACACACACACACACACACACGTAAGCCGTTTGGTAGTAGGCCTATAAATAGTGTTATTAGACTGAAATTTCCAAAAAGGAAAAAGTGCACTTCAATACTCAGATGCTACACAATTAACTGAAAAAGCCGAGGTGTGGAATGTTAATGCACTGAACTGTAACAGTTTTAATTACATACCGGAAGGGGAGGAGCTTCAGACTAACGCTGACAAAACAACCATATAACACTCACACTATGGTTGAGTACATAGTGCATAGTGTAAGTGCATATATGTCATTTGGGACACACCTACAGTCTCCTGATCCTCGTCGAAAGGCTTTACACCAGCAGAGCACACACACTGCTCATTACCCGAACATTTCCCATCATCACCTGAGCTAAACTACAGCACCGACAGGCGTGTGTCCTGCACCGCTCACCCTCAGCCTAATGACACACCTGCCCGCGCTAATGCACCACACGTGTGTGAGTGTGTGTGTGTGTGTGTGTGAGTGAGAGTGAGACAGTGTGTGTGTGTGACGCTGGCAGTGAAAGAGTTAATTAATTTTGATACTGAAATATTTTATACATAATCTCTAAGAAAGACTGAAATAGTAAACACTCCGATAATCGTTGTTTTAGTTGCATCATCGAAAAATCGTTTTTACAGTGTGTTTTGCTTTTGAAATCAATGCATATAATACAATCTAATAATTTACACTTCTATTGTTATTTTGAAGACTTTTAGATATGAACATCATAAACAGTTCTGTAAAGCAAAGGTTATTGTACGTTTGACACGAATATATATATATATTTTTAGTTAATGCAGTGTGTTAGTTGCAGTTTGTCTTTATTTGTAAACTTTACTAGCGATTGCTGAGTGAAAATTATTAAATCCTACACCATTTTTTTCAGTGCTACTCATCTTTATTATTTATCAAAATACTTCTCTTCTCTTCTCTTCTCTTGTGTACATTTCATCCTTGAAAATCAATCCTCCATCTCCGTCTCCCTTGGCAACAGGTTATAATCCATGGTTACGAGAAGTGGTTGCTAGGTGCGTTGCCAAGATACAGACCCCTCTTCACACGGCAGCTCCGCGGGAGGTCAGTCGGTCCAGATGAGAGAGATCAAACCTCATATATAAAGGGAAGAAACACTGATGCTGATTTATGGGAAAAGGAAACATATGAAGAAAAAACGGGCCTGTGATTCACATCAAAGAAGCTTTAATGCACATGGCACTGATGATCTTTCTGGATTTAAAACTACTTGACTTTAATAAAGAACAGCCCAATGCATCTCAAACATCCCATAATCACACTTATGATGGGCTGTTTTTATAGTTTCTTTTCACAGAATCATTTGCAGTTTGCACACATGATGAGATACATGTTCATGATCAAATACCACATTCACAAACTCTCAAAACCAAATGTTCAGCTGGAGTGTCACAGAAATCTCATGTTTTTCTTGCACATCAACACAAGCGATAAATACTGATTCATGCAACTGAAATATGAAACTGCAAAAATACAGTCTGGCATATTTATTGGCATGAACATAAAAGTTATACTAGACAGACAGAATATAGGCTACATCAGTCAGTAAGATAACACCTTTATTAATCAAAGACGCATTAAATTGATCAAAAGTGACAGTAAAGACGTTTATAATGTTACAAAAGATTCTATTTCAAATAAACTCTGTTCTTTTGAACTTTCTATTCATCAAAGAATCCTGAAAAATCACGGTTTCCATAACTTTTTCCACAACTTTCCACGACTTTTCAACATTGATAATAATCATAAATATTTCTTGAGCATCAAATCATCATATTAGAATGATTTGTATGTGACACTGAAGACTGGAGTAATGATGCTGAAAAAACTGTAATAGTTTTAAATTGTAATAATATTTCACAAATTTTACTGTATTTTTAATCAAATAAATTCAGCTTTGATCACAGGAATAAATTATATTTTCAATATATTTTGATAGAAAACAGCTCTTTTAAATACAGTTTTACTGTATTTATCAAATAAACACAGCCTTGTTGAGCAGAAGAGTCTTTCAAAAACATTAGAAAATCTTACCAACCCCAAACCATGAGCTTTATTATATTTTAACATGAAGGATTTAGGTTCAAATTTATGTCACATATTCATCCTGTCGATAAATAAAACATAAAAAAATAGTTTTATCAGTCCATGTCAACTCCTAAACGTATCTTGTTGAAACATCATTATAATGAATCTGATGATCTCTTTCAGAGGAATCTGTGTAACTTCACTTTCTCTCGCTCGTGTTTTCCTCAAGCTTGTTTTCCTGGGAAACGATCTATTATTTAGATTTCTGT
>CM077181.1:826787-829287 GCA_039654105.1 Coreius guichenoti
ACTCACTCACTGGTGTTGTAGCTGGGACGAGGCTCTGGCGGGGCGGGGCGGGTGTTATTGCAGGTATTGCCTGTGAGTTGCATCATGTTCCTCTGGGCTGTGGGTGAAGGAGCGCCTGCTTCCATTGTTCACACTCGTCTCTCCTGATGGCAGGAAAGATTAACGAGCCGCAGTGAACAGATTTAGCCGAGGCGCCGTGAGTTTAAATTCTGCAGGGTGATGGAGATTTTGGGCTGCTGCTTTTGTTGAAGTTTTGCATAAATTTGACTAAAAAGCAGCTTTTCAAGAACTTCAGTGCTGAAGAAATCAACCCAAATCATGTTTTCATCAAATCAGGCAAAAGGACACTTTCAAATTTCCATAAATGTGTCACACTGAGCAAACATGATCCAGATATGACAAGCTGTGTGTGTGTGGTGTGTGTGTTTGTGTGAGAGTGTGTGTGTGTGTGTGTGTGTATGTGTGAGTGAGTATGTCTGTGTGTGTGTGTGAGTGTGTGTGTCTGTGTGTGAGTGAGGAGAGTGTGTGTGTGTGTGTGTGAGTGTGTGTGTTTGTGTGAGAGTGTGTCTGTGTGAGAGAGTGTGTATGTGTGTGTGTGTGAGAGTCTGTGTGTGTCTGTGTGTGTATTTGTGTGAGTGTGTGTGTGTGTGTGTGAGAGAGAGTATGTAAGTTTGTGTGTGTGTGTGTTTGTGTGAGTGTGTGTGTGAGTGAGTGTGTGAGTGTGTGTTTGTGTGAGAGTGTGAGTGATTGAGTGTGTGTGTGTGTGCGTGACTGTGTGCATGACTGTGTATGTGTGTGTGTGCGTGAGAGCGTACATGTGTGTGTGTGTGAGTGTGTGTGTGTGTGTTTGTGTGAGTGCGTGTGTGTTTGTGTGAGTGTGTGTGTGTGAGAGTGAGTGTGTGTGTGTGTCTGTGTGCGTGACTGTGTGTGCATGACTGTGTATGTGTGTGTGTGCGTGAGAGCGTACGTGTGTGTGTGTGTGTGTGTGAGTGTGTGTTGTGTGAGTGCGTGTGTGTTTGTGTGAGTGTGTGTGTGTGTGAGAGTGAGTGCGTGTGTGTTTGTGTGTGTGTGTGAGAGTGTGTGTGTCTGTCGCTGTGACCTTCAGATGATGGAGTCATTCTGTTCAGAAACACAAACACCATTTATTCACTTCTACACATGTACACACACATTAAACACAAGTGCAAAAATGGTAACCAAGAGCCATTTTAACCCATAAAACAGGTTTTGACTGCTAGTTGACATGGAGTGCAAAGTTGTCTAAAGGGCACCACTGAAATAAAGTGTCACTGATGAGTTGAACGGGAGACAATTCTTCAATTCTGAATTTTCACCATCCATTCACGTCCTCATGAATATAATTAAATCCTGTCCTCATTTTTCTCTCATTCATTATCATGTTTGACTCAGAAACTCGTGACGTTATGGAAGTGAAACGGGTTGTGAACGTGGTTTGATGTTGAAGGCGACGGAAGAAGATGAGAGAGAAACCTCGCGCTGGAGGATCACTGGAGATCTCTGACTAGAGATTCCGTGGCAGTTTCTCTCTTGACCTGATGATTTAACATCATACTTTAAACACACCACACACATGCACAACACACCCTCTCACACATGCACACACACTCACACAGGACACTTACACACACACGCTCACTTACACACACACACACGCACACTCATATGCACACACACACGCACGCTCACACACACACATGGCACACACACTCACATGCACACATACATACACACTCACACACACACACACACACACACTCACACACGTACGCTCTCACGCACACACAAACATACACAGTCATGCACACAGTCAAGCACACACACAGTCATGCACGCTCACACACACATATATACATACACGCACACACGCACGCTCACACACACAGACACACACACACACGTGTACGCTCTCACGCACACACACACACACACACAGTCATGCACACACACAGTCACGCACGCTCACACACACACACACACACACACACACACACACACACATGCTAACACACACACACACATACACGCTCACACACACGCACACACACATTCACACACATGCTTACGCACACACACACACACACACACACTCACGCTCACACACACGCTCACGCACACACACACACACACACACACACTCACACACACACACACACACAGTCACGCACACACACAGTCACGCACACACACACACGCTCACGCACACTCACATGCACACACACACACACACACACACAGTCACGCACACACACACACACACGCTCACGCACACTCACATGTACACACGCACGATCACACACATGCACACACACACATGCACGCTCACACACACAGTCACGCACACATGCACGCTCACACACACAGACACTCACACACACACACACACACACTCACACATGTACGCTCACACACACACACACACACACACACACACACTCAAGCACACACAGACACTCACACATGTACGCTCACACACACTCAC
>CM077181.1:834287-875075 GCA_039654105.1 Coreius guichenoti
CTTAATGACATTAATGATTCAGTCATCCTCAACAAAATATTGTTTGCCATTGCCATTGTTATTATAAAGTTCATTGTAATATTAGAGCCTCAACGACACAAGAAATATCTTTTCTACAATACGCCTCATAAATAATTTTTATAGCTTTCTTCTCTTAAACTCAGTGAAATATATTAATTATTAATTGTCTCTATTCCCACTTGTTCTAGTAGTAATGTAATAATTTAGAAAATTATATCAGCAAAAATTAAAGGCAGCACACAAATACTTCTGAATGATAAATAATAGTTTATGGTAATCGAGTACAAATAATGAAATGTGAGGTATTAAGTCCAAAATCATATAACTTTCATTAAAGTACTGGCATGGTGTAAAAATACTTACTTTAAATCACATGTAATGACTGTTTTCACATCATGGTATGAGAATCAGATTTTTTGCATTGCAGTTATGAGAATTTGAGTAAGAACTGACATGAAACTAATGCAAAAAATCTCATAATTTCTTTCGGATTTAATTTGCGGTGCAATATGACACAGACATGAGCCACTGATTGAAACACTAACGCTCGTTCCCTGCACACTTGAACTCCTAGTGGACAAACTCGCTGCTACAGGGCTGCTATTCATTCGCACATCCATAATCTCTGAATAAGCTCATGTAAACGCCAACGTAACTCCTGGAAGGGTAGAAAAGCTTAAAAACTAACTCATCTAGATTTGCTCAGTACTGAACCTGGAATAAATACAGAAAAATCAGTCAAAATGACCAGGGAGCAGAGTCAAATATTACCCAAGCCCCAATGCCCCGCCCTAATCAAAGGCCCCGCCCCTTCACCATAGCCCCACCCTGTTAAACCAGCCCAGCCCTGATAAAACAGCCCCGCCCTAACCCCGCCCCGATAAAACAGCCCCGCCCCTAACCCCGCCCTGATAAAACAGCCCCGCCCCTAACCCCGCCCTGATAAAACAGCCCCGCCCCTAACCCCACCCTGATAAAACAGCCCCGCCCCTAACCCCGCCCTGATAAAACAGCCCCACCCCTTCACCCTAACCCCACCCTCTGCTACGATCTATTCCGATTATATTAACACCACGCTGGACGAAGCTAAGCTAACGGAGCAAAGTCTCTAGTGTTTGCTATCTATCTTGACTTCAAAAACATGACAGAATAAAAAACAATTGCCTTTTTTTTGCTTTGAATCATAGCGTTACCATCAGACATGATTGCACATTTTCGGGCTGCTTCAAAACATGCTCTCTGATGCATCAAGCGCTGAGAAACGACGGAGCGACGGCGAGTTTCAGACGAGTGCGGTTGGACGGCATGTCAGGTGCCCAAGAGGATCCACAAACCATGACATCATCGAGACTGATGCCCTGAGAGTATAAAGATCTGTGGCCTTTCAGGATTTGCGTCTGCATGCTTTCCCAAACGCTCTCTAACATCTCCTTTCCGCTTGCTATGAAGCAAATCTCAGTCCTTTCACAAATGTAAAACTATTAAACGAGGAGCATTAATTTTTCCCTGTCTAAAAAGCTTCCTTTAATTATTTCTTGAATTTTAGTCAATTACATTTGACTTCCTTCTCTTGACAATCAGCTATTTTCGGGGGGCGGTGGAGCCCTGCGGGCATCCGCTGGAAATGGGCTCTTCGCTCCGGAGCGTTCTGCTCTCCCGCGGCCCCTTAACGAACCCCGGACGGCCTCATAACGAACACCGGAGCATTGAGACGAGCTTGAATGCAAATGCACAGATCAGGCGTGTGCATGACAGAAATACGATTGAACAGAAGCTACACACACACACACTCGATACTGATGAACTGGACCTCATAGATTTTGTGTTCTTCACTTTTAACTGCGTTGGCACTGAGACAGAGAAAAGAAATCCTCCTGATTCTGAGGGCGTTTACTCACTAGTGCACTTCACCTTCCATTGAACTCAATCTCCAGCTCTAACTGAAACTCCTCAGAGGAACAGTGTGTTGATTTAACACTGATGCATTTCGCATGTTCTACAGATATATGGCACTTTAACCCAGACGCCTGGTTTCCTCACTAAAACAGCACCCTTACTCTAGCAGACATGAGCAGTGTGAAACGAGACCGTGCGATGGATGATATGTACTGTGCTTTAGAAAACTATTTCAGTGCTTCAGAATAATCTGTGCTTTGCTGATCACAGGCTCATTGAACACAAGCAGGTGTTTTACCAAAATAAAAATGGTGCATTTACTGTATTCTTACTCTGTATTTTTTTGTTTTCCAGTACAAGTATTTAAACATTCTTAAATCTAGATGCATTTACTTGAAAAACAAAACAAGAACAAATATCTGCTAATGGGGTCAAAAAAATAACCTTCATTCAAAGGGAAAACAAGATCACTTTTCTGACCCCACTGACACACATTTGTTCTTGTTTTAAGCAAAAACTTGCGGAGCACCGCACATGACATGCGGACAAAAATATATATATCGTGGCCACAAATTAAGATTTTTTTCTTTCGTTTTATTAAACTGTACGTGCAATATAATCATGTTCACTCGATTTAGTAAATTGTGGCCATGTTATACTAATTCGTTCCCTCATTTTGATTTAACTAAATCAAGGGAATTAATTATTATATCAATTATTATATTGTGCGCACGATTTAGTAAAACGAGGGAACAAATCATTTTTCCGAAGATTTAATATCTTTAATAATTTTGCTTCTCTAGTTAATGTATCTTGATTTAAGAATGTTTAGATATTTTTGCTAGAAAACAAGACAAAAAAATTTTTTTTATGAATGCAAAAGTAAAACGAACATTTGTGAAATTTCATTTGGCACTTCTTAAACCTCCTCTTACAAACTAATCTAAAGCTTTCGCTTCAGTTTCATGAAGGACAGGTCATGACAGATGCGTGAGTTTCTGGGATGTTCATACATGTGATTCTCCCTTGCATGAAACACATTGGCAGGTTTTTAACTATAACTAGTGCAAATTGTTATGATTAAGAAATTTTTTACAGCAAGTGGCTTCATCAGCACAGGATAGAGGAAATAAAACTATACGGTCAGACAAAAAACAATCAGAGTCATGAATAATAATGCAGCAAAATGATTCTAGGGAGACCAAAGCGAGAGATGAAGCACTGAGACGCACATGGGCAGGCCGTTACCTCGTCAATATCTGTATATAGTTCACAGACAGACTGATATCAGCGCTCAAGGGCAGGCAGCGTGGCACAATTGCATGGTTTTGGTCCTTTGGGATCCTGGAGGGAGCGTCTTTTTTAAAGGATAAAAGCAACGTCTCATATGCTGGCATGAAGGTTACGAGGTCAGGTTTGGTCATCGACACCCGGATTTCTCTCCTCAATCTTAGTCGTACGCAGTCGATGACTAGATAAAGACCTGCCCATCGAGAAACGTTTATGAACTCAACTCTGAGATGGAAGAATGAGGATAGTGTTGATTTCTTATTATCTCCACACGGAAGAGGGACAAAGATGTCAATGAATCTCTGGTGGCCAAATCTTGAGGTGAATAACTGTTGTTTTTAAGGCCTGATCATCATCAACCGGCTGAGAAACTGCACTAAAACATCACTTAATTCAAAGGGAAAACAAGATTTTTTCCTTATTTTAAAGTGCCCCTGTTATGCTATTTTAAAAGTTCCTAATGTTGTTTTGGAGTCTCTAACAACAGGTTCACATGCATCCGAGCTCAAAAAACACAAATTTTCTCATAAGATACATTACACATCATCTCAAAGAGTCTGAAACGGTTCATTCGAAGATTCAGTCTCTCTAAGCCCCGCCTTTCTGAGAGCTGCTCTGCTCTGATTGGTCAGATGGCCCAGTCTGTTGTGATTGGTCAGAAACCAAATGCTCATTATCATATCTGAATCTCAGCTCTTGACACACAGTGGTACGAACAGTAACAATGGCGTGGGTTTTACCGTATCAAAAACGAGGGAACAAATTATTATATCGTGCACACGATTTAGTGAAACGAGGGAATTAATTATTATATTGCGCACAATTTAGTGAAACGAGGGAACAAATTATTATATTGTGCTCACAATTTAGTAAAACGAGAGAACGAATTATTATATCATGCGCACAATTTAGTAAAACAAGGGAACAAATTATATCATGCGAACAATTTAGTAAAACGAGGGAACGAATTATATCATGTGCACAATTTAGTAAAACGAGGGAACGAATTATTATATCATGCGCACAATTTAGTAAAACGAGGGAACGAATTATTATATCATGCGCACAATTTAGTAAAACGAGGGAACGAATTATATCATGCGCACAATTTAGTAAAACAAGGGAACGAATTATTATATCATGCGCACAATTTAGTAAAACGAGGGAACGAATTATATCATGCGCACAATTTAGTAAAACAAGGGAACGAATTATTATATTGTGCGCACAATTTAGTAAAACGAGGGAACAAATTATATCATGTGCACAATTTAGTAAAACGAGGGAACGAATTATATCATGCGCACAATTTAGTAAAACGAGGGAACGAATTATTATATCATGCGCACAATTTAGTAAAACGAGGGAACGAATTATTATATCATGCGCACAATTTAGTAAAACGAAGGAACGAATTATTATATAATGCGCACAATTTAGTAAAACGAGGGAACGAATTATTATATCATGCGCACAATTTAGTAAAACGAGGGAACGAATTATATCATGCGCACAATTTAGTAAAACGAGGGAACGAATTATATCATGTGCACAATTTAGTAAAACGAGGGAACAAATTATTATATCATGCGCACAATTTAGTAAAACGAGGGAACGAATTATTATATCATGCGCACAATTTAGTAAAACGAGGGAACGAATTATATCATGCGCACAATTTAGTAAAACGAGGGAACGAATTATATCATGCGCACAATTTAGTAAAACAAGGGAACAAATTATTATATTGTGCGCACAATTTAGTAAAACGAGGGAACAAATTATATCGTGCACAATTTAGTAAAACGAGGGAACAAATTATTATATTGTGTGCACAATTTAGTAAAACGAGGGAACGAATTATTATATTGTGCGCACAATTTAGTAAACGAGGGAACGAATTATATCATGCGCACAATTTAGTAAAACGAGGGAACGAATTATATCATGCGCACAATTTAGTAAAATGAGGGAACGAATTATTATATCATGCGCACAATTTAATAAAACGAGGGAACGAATTATATCATGCGCACAATTTAGTAAAACGAGAATAAATTATTATATAGTGTGCACAATTTAGTAAAACAAGGGAACGAATTATTATATCATGCGCACAATTTAGTAAAACGAGGGAACAAATTATTATATCGTGCGCACAATTTAGTAAAACGAGGGAACGAATTATTATATAGTGTGCACAATTTAGTAAAACAAGGGAACGAATTATTATATCATGCGCACAATTTAGTAAAACGAGGGAACAAATTATTATATCGTGCGCACAATTTAGTAAAACGAGGGAACGAATTATTATATTGTGCGCACAATTTAGTAAAACGAGGGAGCGAATTATTATATCGTTCACAAGATTTAGTAAAATGAGGGAACGAATTATTATATTGTGCTCACAATTTAGTAAAACGAGGGAACAAATTATTATATTGTGCTCACAATTTAGTAAAACGAGGGAACAAATTATTATATCGTGCGCACAATTTAGTAAAACGAGGGAACGAATTATTATATAGTGTGCACAATTTAGTAAAACGAGGGAACGAATTATTATATCGTGCGCACAATTTAGTAAAACGAGGGAACAAATTATTATATCGTGCGCACAATTTAGTAAAACGAGGGAACAAATTATTATATTGTGCTCACAATTTAGTAAAACGAGGGAACAAATTATTATATAGTGTGCACAATTTAGTAAAACAAGGGAACGAATTATTATATCATGTGCACAATTTAGTAAAACGAGGGAACAAATTATTATATCGTGTGCACAATTTAGTAAAACGAGGGAACGAATTATTATATCGTTCACAAGATTTAGTAAAATGAGGGAACGAATTATTATATCGCGCACATGATTTAGTAAAACGACGGAACGAATGATTATATCATGCGCACAATTTAGTAAAACGACGGAACGAATTATTATATCGTGGCAGCAGAAAACAGCGTCTTCTCCACATGAACAACACCAACCAAACTCTTCCAGTCTCAGAGACAACTATAGTGTGTGAGGGCGGGGCAAAGAGACGCTGCTCAGCCAATGAGGACCAGAGGCGGGTATTATGCAAATTAGCTACATTGTTACATCGGTTTGTAACAGACTGGAATTACTGACGACTCGTTTCAGTTCAGAATCACTTCTTTCATTTAGGAGACTTAAACTTTATTTATCTGCACTTTGATCTTTAAAACTTAGCCATGAAAGGGAATATAAGCATAATGGGGCACTTTAAGCATAAACGAGACTTAATATCTTCAGTCATTTTGCTGTATCTTGATTTAAGAATGTTTAGATATTTGTACTAAGAACATCTGAATGATATGATGAGTTGAGATGACTCACTGATGAAATGAAGCTCATTTACACTGGACTACAGCACAGATGAACGTCTTTATCTGCTAATGATGATCGATGTGTGTTTAGTGCTTTGAGAAGCTTCAACAGACCAATAAACATCGCATTAAGTGTGAAGGGGTATCAAAAACATCACCGTTTCCTTTCGCGTAGCTTGGGTTCATTTGGCAGTTTCAGTAGCTATCGACCCTCCTCGTCTTCCTCCGCTTAGTGTCATTAAAGTCCAAAAAAACACACGCCGCGTCCGATCATCTGACTGGATTGTCGCTCGAACACAAAGGCTTCTGGGATCCCGGACCCTGTCAGACAGACTTCCACATGTTTCCTCGTCCGTTCTGGTCGCTCGTCTTCTTCCAAATGGCGGAATGGAGAAAGAGCACAACACGATGAACGATACTATCCAGCGGCCGAGGAAAGAGTTTGTTTTCATTTGTACATTTTCCTTCCCTTCTTTACAAGTTCAAGTATTATCTTCTCTAATAAAAATAAATAGAAAACATGAAAAATGAGCAACTCTACTCCTATATTCTACTTTTCTAATCTACGTCTCGGTGCAAGAAACGGCTACCAGAGCAAACCAGAGTCACGTGACCGTCTTTTTACAGATTTACGTTCTTCTACTGTTAACATTAGTAATCATTATACTCGCAGCTACAAGGTAAGAGTTTTTGTGATTTTTAAATATATATATTTATATACTTTTAAAAAGCATGTAGTCCTTTGGTCCCTATTTTCTAAGGAATGACGCATGTAGATATTCCTGGATTCTCTTCCAGAGCGCAGATCACGCGAAACCAGTGTAGGCACGAAAACCAAAATGGCAGCAGGCTGGTGTGTGTGTGTGTGTGTGTGTGTGTGTGTGTGTGTGTGTGTGTAGAGATCAATGCATTTACATGAGGATTTCAAAACAGTTTTGTATATCTGCATGTGTGCATGTAAAGGCGAGAATATTCCGGACATCTCAGGAGATGTGCATCTGTGTGTGCATTGTATATATGCATGCTTTGAGCATAACGTGTTCATAAAGGTTTTTTTTTCTTCTCAATCTTGTCTAAAAAAAACAGCAGCAAAAAAGTTGGTCTCTGCAAAATGCAAAAAAGCATCCTGCAAATGCTGAAGCAAAAAAAAAAAAAAAAAAAAGAATAAAGTTGGCAGAAAAAATCTTTTGTGTTCCAGTTTTTCCAGCTCTCAGTGATTTTCCCAGAAAATCCAGCGATCGCTCGCCTCCTGTGATATGTAGCGGAGCAAAAGTCTTTTGACTTGTGGAAATAAGGTGTTGTAGTCCTTCATCCTGACAGAGAGAAAGAGAGACAGAGATGAAGGAGAGAAGAAGAGAAGCAGATGGAAACACTGAAGATCCTTCATCATTTACACGACAGACTGTCCTGGGAAAACTTCATCAACGCAGCTCATATTCCACCCCAAAATAAAGAAATCATATAACGCATGAAGAAAATTAAGCTTATTTTATGATCATTCAGAATTTTTTTGCATCATGTGACAAATTTTCATCATCATCATATGTAAGGATGATACTTTTCGAGTTTGCTTCTAATTCTCTGTATTTTTAATGCATTTCTGTAAACATTTCATTCAAGAAAATCAGCATACAAGCAGCACAATACTACCATAAAAACTTTACATACTTTCTAAAAGGCATAAATACCATAGAATACAATTTTGAAATATTTTACCTTTTTTTGTATCACAGTAATAAAAAAAAAAAGAAATTTTAGGAAGAAATTATCTTAATTGTCATGAAAATAATGAAGAATAATGCAGGGAATCCGTCTTTAAACAGTATATATACATAATAGTGCTTTCAATCCATTAAAAAAAATGGACTAATAATCGCACATTTTCTCTGTAATCAATGGCGATTACAAACATCAGAGTTTTTAATATTTTATATTGTTTGAATTTGACAGTTATTCTCCAAATTAATGTAGAAACAACTTAAAGACGACTGTGTGTGATATATTTGAAATATCTGTTGTAATTGCATCTTTTTAGCATCACTGATATTAATACTGATACTGATGTCTCTATGAAACTGATTTTTTATAAACATTAATGATAGACATTCAACATTACAGTATAATTGAAAGCTATATCAATTTCAACATTTATTAGGCTTTAATAAAAGAACTTTTAATGTAAGTAAACTTAAAACAATCCTCACATAACCCCATTATAATAAATAACAATCTCATGCGTTAACGCGCTAATTTTGACAGCACTACTTTTTTTGTATCACAGTAATAAAAAAATAAAAAAAGTTTAGGAAGAAATGTTCTTAATTGTCATGAAAATAATGAAGAATAATGCAGGGAATCCGTCTTTAAACAGTATATATTAGGAGTGTGACGCGATGTCGCGAGATTAAAATGTGACGAGGTGAAAAGCTGTCTCGCGTCATATTGTCATGACGGAGTGTGAGGGTGAAGGTAGGACAGAATATGTCACCGCTACGTTAACATTACGCCTCCACTGTCGTTTTGCTTTATATAGAAATAAAAACAATTTAATTCAGGTGGATAACGGCCGCTTCAATTCCACGAGCTGTTTGAGTCGACCATAGTGCGCAGCTCTGATCACGTGACGAGAAGACTGACCGGATCGTGGCGGAGGATTCGTTGCGCAACAGAGCGTCAGACAAATGTCTCATCTCGTAAAATGCGCATTCAGCCCCACCGCTCCCTATTCACAGAGTACGCACGATTGCGAAAGTAAAAGTAAACCCGAGCGTGCATTCAAACGCGATTTCAATACGTTACCGTTGTTTGAAAGCGGCTCCCTGAGGCATGCGAATAGCTCTCAATATGAAAACTATCTTAGGCTGGGCTGTGTAGTTGTAACCATCTCTTAGCTCTGTATCATGCTTGAAGAAACATTCGGTATTTGCACTTTGAATATTGAGATAGTACTTTGATTATGGTTGCACTTTTTGTTTGCACTTAATATCTATGATCAATTCAGTTGGGAGGTCAGAAGTTGTAGAAGCTCATCAATCATGTGCCGTTCTAAGGTCTGAAGAGACAATCAAAAAAAAAGAGAAGCCGGTCAGTTGAGTTTGTGGCAAAATCTTTTACAGTGCTTGAGTATTGTTGTCTTTTACTGCATATGATAATTCATACTCAGAAAGTAGAACTGAAATGACATTCATTACAAGTTGATTAGTTAAAACATTTCAAAGTGCACCGGCAGACTATTTTTCTAGTCATGTATTTCATCATTGAGGATTTCTTAAAAATACTGTGTAAAAATCTCGTCTCGTGAGCTAAGTGTCTCGTCACACACCTAGTATATACACTCACCTAAAGGATTATTAGGAACACCTGTTCAATTTCTCATTAATGCAATTATCTAATCAACCAATCACATGGCAGTTGCTTCAATGCATTTAGGGGTGTGGTCCTGGTCAAGACAATCTCCTGAACTCCAAACTGAATGTCAGAATGGGAAAGAAAGGTGATTTAAGCAATTTTGAGCGTGGCATGGTTGTTGGTGCCAGACGGGCCGCTCTGAGTATTTCACAATCTGCTCAGTTACTGGGATTTTCACGCACAACCATTTCTAGAGTTTACAAAGAATGGTGTGAAAAGGGAAAAACATCCAGTATGCGGCAGTCCTGTGGGCGAAAATGCCTTGTTGATGCTAGAGGTCAGAGGAGAATGGGCCGACTGATTCAAGCTGATAGAAGAGCAACTTTGACTGAAATAACCACTCGTTACAACCGAGGTATGCAGCAAAGCATTTGTGAAGCCACAACACGCACAACCTTGAGGCGGATGGGCTACAACAGCAGAAGACCCCACCGGGTACCACTCATCTCCACTACAAATAGGAAAAAGAGGCTACAATTTGCACGAGCTCACCAAAATTGGACAGTTGAAGACTGGAAAAATGTTGCCTGGTCTGATGAGTCTCGATTTCTGTTGAGACATTCAGATGGTAGAGTCAGAATTTGGCATAAACAGAATGAGAACATGGATCCATCATGCCTTGTTACCACTGTGCAGGCTGGTGGTGGTGGTGTAATGGTGTGGGGGATGTTTTCTTGGCACACTTTAGGCCCCTTAGTGCCAATTGGGCATCGTTTAAATGCCACGGCCTACCTGAGCATTGTTTCTGACCATGTCCATCCCTTTATGACCACCATGTACCCATCCTCTGATGGCTACTTCCAGCAGGATAATGCACCATGTCACAAAGCTCGAATCATTTCAAATTGGTTTCTTGAACATGACAATGAGTTCACTGTACTAAAATGGCCCCCACAGTCACCAGATCTCAACCCAATAGAGCATCTTTGGGATGTGGTGGAACGGGAGCTTCGTGCCCTGGATGTGCATCCCACAAATCTCCATCAACTGCAAGATGCTATCCTATCAATATGGGCCAACATTTCTAAAGAATGCTTTCAGCACCTTGTTGAATCAATGCCACGTAGAATTAAGGCAGTTCTGAAGGCGAAAGGGGGTCAAACACAGTATTAGTATGGTGTTCCTAATAATCCTTTAGGTGAGTGTATGTAACTCATATATAAAAATAGCGTCTAAAATGTTCGCAGGCCGAAAATGTACCCGGGAGAACAGCTTCATCTCGGACAGTCCTTCGGGAATCTTACTGATGTAGACAGTGGTTAAACAGACAGAATTCATTTGCGGTATATCAACAGGCATTCGTTGGTCTTATTAATCTATTACATCTTCAAGAGAAAAATCAATTTGGCAAAAGGCTATAAGTTTCATAACTTTATATTTAGGTTGTATTTAACTTGAATCCTGTACTAGAGCGCTGCTTTTGTACGTTTGACTGAATTGTTGCTTGTGTTTATTTCCTATTGTCTTTTATTGTTGTTCAATAAATATTATTTTATATAACTAAAACACATCCGGTATTGAGAAAGGGTCCGTTAGTGATTGTGATATGGACTTTAAAAGTTGTTGTTACATGACTGGAAGTGATAAAATATTGCCAAAGCTGGAAAAAATAGAACATTTTATTATTATGATTATTATAACATGACTTAAATTTAAGTTAAATAATATAAAATAGAACTTTAGTGAACAGCTGGAAACTGTTATATACTGTATATTTGATTTTGTAGAGATATATGTTAGGGATGTTTCATGAGATACATCTAAAACAAAATCTTATATTTTCATGTGTTCATACAGGCATAAACAAGGTCTGGGTGAAAGTGAACCGGCTGGTCATTTATAATACTCTGAACAGCCACTGTCATACTGTACTCCCTGTCTGATAACATACGGTTTGATATGAACATCAAAACCTACACAATGGAAATATGGAAATATGCAAGACAGAATCAATAGAAGCAACGGCAGGACAGTTTCTGAGTTTTCCATGGAGGAAAAGCTTCCATTGACGGGTGATTTCTGTCCACACACATATCTGATGTGATCATAACGTGTGTATGATGTGCTCAATCTGCTTGTGTGTTGCCAACAAACATGATCAAATCCTAGTTCAAATGTTCGGCAGAGGAAAATGAACTCATTATTGTCTCTCGTGTCATGTGTTTGATAAACTGATCAGATCATGATCTGATTAAAGCATCTTTAACTAAAAGCTCACAGAAATTAAATCATCACCGGAAACACTGAAATATACAGTCCAAACCAGCAGCAATAACACCTGACCATAATATATATACATGCATTATCACTCTTTTTCTTGAGAAATGTAATGCACCTTATTAAAAAATATTGACTTGGACTGATTTAGTAAACATCACTAATAATCAGGGTTGAATCTACACGCAAAACTGTTTCAGATCTCCTGATGAAAACACAGCACAGCAAAAGTGAAAGGTCTCGATTCATAAACGGAAAGAATCTTTCACCGTTAGAAATGAAATCTGTTTGATTTTTTCACAAATTCCGTTTGAATATTTTCGGATTCTGTTTTTTTTCCCCGTTTTAATTTTTTTGGATTCCATTTTAATGGTTAAATTAAATTTGGGTAATCAAAAACTTTATTTTACAATTTAACAATAATCTATTAAAAGTTTAACCAAAACTTATGAAATATGTTTTATTTATTTTTTTTTTCAAATTCTGTTTTATTTTTTACCAAATTCTCTACATTTGGATTCCATTTTGATTGTTTAATTAATAATCATTAATTTTAATTAATTTTAATAATCAAAAAGCATGTCTAATTAATTGAATTCATAAAAACAACACAATTTAAACATTTCTTTAAAAAAAAAAATATTTTTTTTATTTCTATAAAATGTTTTTTTTTTCTTCATTTTATATTTTCCCAAATTAATTTTTTTCTGTTTTAATTTTTCTGGATTCCATTATTTTTCAGTTTTAATGTTTTGACTCCATTTTAATGGTTAAATAATTTTTTTTTTTTTTTTTTTTTTTTTACAATTTAACAACAATTAATATTTTTTAGGGCCCTATGAAATACGTTTTTTTTTTCTCTCAAATTCTGTTTTATTTTTTACCAAATTCTCTAAGTTTGGATTCCATTTTGATTGTTTAAGTACATTTTAATAATCAAAAAGCATGTCTAATTAATTGAATTCATAAAAACAACATCATTTATACATTTCTTATTACTTGTTTGTTCTTCTTTTTTTTTTCTTCTTCATTTTTATTAATTTTTTCCCCCCAGAAATTCTGTGTTGTGTATTTAAATTTTTCTGGAAATCAAATGACGGCATAAAACATGAATTTAATTTATAATAAAAAATGTTATAACTAAATTTATAAACATTAATTTAATTTCAGAGCTTTACTGTTAAAATCAAGACATGGAAGAAAAATTGTGATTATTCCTTAAAAAAATAAGTTTAAATAATAATTTATTATTATTATTATTTTTAGTGTTATTATTACATTGAGACGTAGTTAAATTCTACTGTATTTCTTCAAGTTAAACCAAACTTTTATTTTGTTATCTTTTATTTGATTAATTCATTAAAAAAAAAAAAAAATCCTGCATTATACAGTAAACTCTGTTTTTATGACTGGATTCCGCATCGCAGAAATCATAGGGCTGTACAACTGAATGAAAAGAAAGGTCTTAGCGTACACAAATATAGCCGCGAGCAAGCCGCTGAAACCTCCAAAACACAAAAATACACACCAGAACAAAGAAAGAGAGAGAGAAATATAAACCACAGAGAGCAAAAATATCCACCACAACAACTCACGGTACAACAGCAATAAAGGGCAAAGTTCACAACCCATCGAAATCAACCAATCAGCACGTGAGTTACGGCGAGCGGCTATCAGAAGAGACCAGTTAAGATACAGAGATAATGCCACGTCATGCCACGGTCACAGCCGGTCACACACGTGACATCACTGAGGGACTTACAGCGCTGGACACGCGTCCTCTGATAAGAGAGCGGCCCGTCCTGAGCTACCTGAGCCAAACACAAGAATCCATGGCATTCGGCTCGTCAGATTCATATTAGCATGGCTTCAGGAATTCATATTTAACCCATAAATCATGACAGATATTTACAAGACAAACACACAATGGGAATGACACAAACAGGTGAACGAGTTCTTCTGCATTATTCATCAGTCTCATTCACACTCATGCCGTTCCAAACCCGGACGACTTTATTTCTTCAATGGAACATAAAAACAGAAATTATGAGTTTATGAGTAAGAACACGCACGCACGAGATGCAATGGAGGAGAACATTTGGATCCATTTGGGAAAATTTGATATAATGGCATGACAAAGGCTGTCCAAAATAAAATAAAATAAAATAAAATAAAATAAAATAAAATAAAATAAAATAAAATAAAATAAAATAAAATAAAATAAAATAAAATAAAATAAAATAAAATAAAATAAAATAAAATAAAATAAAATGGGAAAATCTGATATATTGACTGGACATTATAAAATAAAATAATGATTAAAAAAATTAAAAATAAAATAAAATGAATTGAGGAGAAAATTTGTGTCCTTTTGGTAAAACCTGATATTATAAAAAAAATATTATAACACAAAAAAGACTAAACACTATAAAATGAAATAAGGGAAGAATAAAACTATGGACAAAATAAATAAAATAAAATAAAATAAAATAAAATAAAATAAAATAAAATAAAATGGGAAAACATAATATTATTGCACGACAAAGACTGGACATTATAAAAAAAATAAATAAAATAAAATAAAATAAAATAAAATAAAATAAAATAAAATAAAATAATGGATAAAAAAAGGAAAATAAAATAAAATAAAATAAAATAAAATAAAATAAAATAAAATAAAATAAAATAATGGATAAAAAAAGGAAAATAAAATAAAATAAAATAAAATGAATTGAGGGGGAAAGTGTCCTTTTGGGAAAACCTGATATTATTGCACGACAAAGATCGGACATTATAAAATAAAATAAAACAAAATAAGAGAATTATAGTAGAATATAGAAGACTAAAATTATGGACAAAATAAAATAAAATAAATAAAATGGGAAAAAAAATGGCTAATGAAAAAAATGGATAAAATAAATAAAATAAGGAAAAAATTTGGATCTATTTGTCACAAAGACACTTTAGCACTGCAAAAAGTGATGTTCCTCCTCGATTCTTTTGATTACTTTCTAGTACAAATATCTAAATTAAAAAATAAATCACGCTACATTTACTCGAGATGCAAAATGACATATGATAGGACGTTTTGTTTTCTGGGAAATTGATCATAATTAAGTGTATTTGCCAACTGGATCAGAAAAATGAACAGAGAACACGTTTCTGACCTCGTTGGCAGAAATCTGTTCTCGTTTTAAGCTTTATATCACTTAGTTTTGACACGTTCAGTCATTTCTCTTCTCCAGTAAATGATCTTGATTTCAGAAGGTTTAGATATTTGAGCTGCAGAACGAGACAGACACACGGAGGAAGAGCATCATGTTTACAGTGAGAATACAGCATGTGAGCTACTTTCATGATGCTTATATAATCAACCGTCATCGTGCATTAAAGATCAGTGTGAATATTGTTCAGATCATACGGGTCTGTGACGACATGAATGTGAGTTTAAATGAATCTCAGCTCCTTACTGTGCTTTAACACACCTTTCAGTAATTCATCATAAATTCATGAAAATGTACTGAAATCGTAACTTTGAATAGCTTTTTAACTCTGAGGCCTGTCGCCTCCTGACAGAAAGCCAGGGCTTCTCAAACAGTCAGGTGACCATGCTCCGTCTGACCTGTGATGAGCGGCGCAGCGGTCAGCTGAGGGTCAGTACGGGCGGTTGGCGTCCTTCGGCCTCTTCAGCTGAACTTTGAGCCTCTTCATGCCGATCTGAAAGCCGTTCATGGCCTGAATGGCCGCCTGAGCGCTGGACGGGTTATCAAAGCTGACGAAACCTGAGACACAAACACACAATCAACCAGCGCTGACAAGATTTCTGAGGAAACTGAGGAATAATGAAGAACAATGCCATGAATTATTCCTAAACTGTTTTTAATCCTCACTAATCTCTTTTGAATAAAATATTATCTTACTCTTCGTATTAGAGCTATTGTGCATACGCAGATTGTATTATAAATGGTTTTCTTCCATATTTATAGCATCTTCTGTCTAGTTCTGTCAACTCACAAAAAACGCCTGCAGTTCCCTCACAAACCACAGTTTATTTTGATATAATGGCATGTACATAATATTCAATTTACTGTACATAAAATAAATAAATAAAATAATGAAAAATAAAACAAAATAATGAAAACATAAAATAAAATTAAGTAAAAGCAAAATAAAATAATGAAAAAATAAAATAACATGTAATAAAGTAATGACAAAATAAAATAATGAAAAATAAAATAAATTAATGAAAAAATAAACAATAAAAAAATAAAATGAAATAATAAAATAAAATAAAACAAAATAATGAAAACATAAAATTAAATTAAATTACACAAAACAAAATAAAATAAAACAAAATTAAATGAAAAATAAAAGAAAATTAAAATAAAAAAATAAAAATAAAATAATGATAAAATAAATAAATAAAATAATAAAATGTAATAATGACAAAATAAAATAATGAAAAATAAAATAAATGAATGAAAAAAATAAACAATAATAATTTTTATTATTGTCTACTTTTTCATAAAACAATAAAATGAAATATTAAAATTAAATTAAAAAATGGAAAAAAAAAAACAAAATAATGAAAACAAAATAAAATTAAACAAAACTAAACAAAATAAAAATAAAACAAAATAAATAAATAAATAAATAAATAAATAAATAAATAAATAAATAAATAAAAAAAATAAAATAAAATAAAATAAAATAAAATAAAATAAAATAAATGCTCTCATGGGAGTTTCAGGCTTAGTCTATGTGTTTCTGTGCTGATGGCCTGTGGTGAAAATGTTTTTTTCTGGACTCAGCTTTGAGTTTGAGGATCAACCACATCCTGCTTGGCAAACATCAATCATTACTCCCGTCCATCACTGACGTTGGTGAGATCAATGTTCTTACACTGCGATGTCAACATGTATCTACACTGCAGTTCCTATGAGCATCTGTTATCATGTGCCAAAGTCAGTTAATCGTCCCATTTGGTGCTCGACGAGTTAGAGGCTTTGTTAAATCACTAACTCACAGTGTGAGCGACAGTCATAGTGACGCGCGACTTAACACACAACACTAACTACAACAAACCAGAGTCTGGTGTGTATCTCTGCGTGTCTAGTGTACAGGGCTAAAGAGTTTGAGTCGGCTTCTTATCACACATCACACAGCGACGGACGGCACAGATTTTACACCTGCCGGCCGATTTCATCGACATGCTGCGGCTCCGATTGAATTTGTGCGGACAGGCCCTGCTTCTGTCAGACACAGCCGAGATAAGACAGCGGAGGAGAGAGAGAGAGAGAGAGAGAGAGAGACGAGCTGTCAGACAGCAGCATTCGTCATAAATCTCACCCTGTATCTGTCACGCTCTCTCTCTCTCGCTCTCTCTCTGTCTGAAAACAAGAGGAGACGAGTGAACGAGGCGGCGGACGGATGGACGGATAACAGCTCCGCTCCAAACCAAACACAGTTACACTTCTGTGTCTAATAGTGCTCCTAAAACATGACAAAATAAACAGATACACACATTTTGAGCAATGGAGCAAAAAAATGTACATTTGTGACCCTGGAGCACAAAACCAATCATAAGTCACACGGGTATATTTGTGGCAATACATTTACATTTATTCATTTAGCAGACGCTTTTATCCAAAGCGACTTACAACTGAGGAATACAGGAAGAGATCCGTCATGAAGAGGCGAATCATCACACAAAGTGCCTGAAATACTACGTTTTGGACATTGCTTAGAGTAGCATAAGATAGAACAGGGAGGCAATAGTTTTTTTTTTAAGATGAGGTTAAGTGCTCACGGAAGAGATGAGTTTTCAGATGTCTTTTGAATGTTGTCAGTGACTCTGCATTCCGGATGGAGACGGGGAGATCGCTCCAACAGCAAGGAACAGTGAACGAGAAGGTTCTGGAAAGGGATTTCATGCCTCTCAATAGCCAACAATATGGGTCAAAATTATCCATTTTTCTTTTATGCCATCATTAGGATATTAAGATCATGTTCCATGAAGATATTTTGTAAACGTCCTACCGTAAATATATCAAAAATGTATTATCAGTAGTAATATGCATTGCTAAGGACTTCATTTGGACAACTTTAAAAGAGATTTTCTCAATATTTAGATTTTTTTGCACCCTCAGATTCCAGATTTTCAAATAGTTGCATCTCGGACAAATATTGTATCAAACCATACATCAGTGGAAAGCTTATTTATTCAGCTTTCAGATGATTTATAAATCTCAATTTCAAAAAAATGACCCTTATGACTGGTTTTGTGGTTCAGGGTCACATTTGTTATTGTAAAAATCTACACTGCCGTTCAAATGAAGTCTCCTCTGCTCACCAAAATCTGCTTTTATTTGATCACAAATACAGTAAAAACTGTGAAATATTATTCCAGTGTAAATCAGCTGTTCTCTATGTGAATATATAGTAAAGTGTAATTTATTCCTGTGATCAAAGCTGAATTTATCATCATTACTCCAGTCTTCAGTGTCACATGATCCTTCACAAATCATTCTGATATGATGATTTGATGACACATTTATGATTATTATTTTTATGGAAAAACTAAAATAAATAAAATAAAATGGGAAAAAATAAAATAATGACTAATGAAAAAATGGATAAAAACTAAAATAATAAATACAATAAATTAAATAAAATTAAAATAAAATAAAATAAAATAAAATAAAATAAATAAAATGAGGGGAAAATTTGGCTCCATTTGTCACAAAGACTTTAGCACCGTAAAAAGTTTCGACACTTTTGATTATTCAAAAGTTATTATTTATATATTTTTACAAAATAAATAAAATGGGAAAAAATAAAAAAAATGGCTAATGAATGGATAAAAAAATAAAAAATAAATCAATTAAATTAAATATGGCTCCATTTGTCACAAAGAGACTTTAGCACTGCAAAAAGTGATGTTCCTCCTCGACACTTTCGATTATTCAGAAATCATTCTAATATTATGATTTGCTGATTTATGATTATTATCAATGTTGAAAACAGTGTATTTTTCAGGATTCTTTGATGAATAGAAAGTTCAAAAGAACACATTTATTATGTAGAATCTTAAATAAATAGAACCTTTTGTAACATTTTGTAACGTTTTTAATGTTACTTTTGATCAATTTAATGCATCTTTGATGAGTAAAAGTATTAATTTCTTAAAAAGTGACCGTGAATATGTCACTATGACCTCACTTCCTCTTCGGAAGAGTTACTTTCTAACAATTTGGTGCATCAAAAAGCTTTAAATGACAATAATATCGCAGAAAATCTGTAGGACGAGACACTTTTAAACTGGAAAATAAAATAAAAAATCTAAACAAACAAAAAAGTGTGAAACTCTAAACTTGTGTGGTGGCGCTAGAGAGTTCACACACACCGTCTGTGAGAGAATAGATGTAGCAAATGAACATCGTTTACACTTGTAAAAGCTCATAAAGTCTGTGTGTCACTGATCAGAAACACACTTCAGAAAGCGCGTACGGAGTGAACGTGTGGAACCGAGCCGTTCAGATCAACATGTTTAGGCCGTCACTGATGATAAATGCAGATGGGACTCTAATTCCAGCACTGCTGACATGATGAAGTAATGAGGAGAATATGTTGGAGGAAGCTGATGAAAAAGACCTGATTTCATTTCCTTCCTGAGCAGCGTCTTTATCTCATTTCACTGCGCGTTCAGAGGAGCCGCGGGCGCAGAGCGACAGCCGAGACGCCGCGCTCGTGTTCCACAGCCCAGATCTTAATGAATACTGATGGAAATCAACTTTAAATGTAAAGATGCAGAAAGAGACCTCAGGATCCGTCAACACACTAAAGGCAGGAAGAGCATTATGAGAAATATAATGATCCGCGCGGGAAGCACTTCACCGTGCAGCTGCCAGACGCCAGTTCTGCTGAGGGCAAGGGATTCTGGGTAAGTTTGATGCTCATGTGGGCAAGGGTTGTGATCGGTAATACAAATATTTCTTTATTTATAACTATTTAAAACATTTGTGTTCATTGAAATGAAGCTGAAAAACAACATATAATTATTAGATGACGAACTTAGAACTTAGAAGAACTAAGTTCAACTAATATTTATATTTTTATATTTTTTCAGCTTTATTTCAAATAGAAAAATTAATTAAATAAATTAAAAATTATATATTTATTTATAACTATTTAAAACTTAGAAAATAAAAAATAGAAATAATTTATTAAGTTCATCTAATATCTATTTTCTTTTTTCAGCTTTATTTCAAATAAAAAAATAAATAAAATAAATAAAAAATATTTCCATTTATTTATAACCATTTAAAACTTAAAAAAATATATCTAATATTTATATTTTATTATTTTCAGCTATTTTCTGTTAGTAATTTTAGGCTTCAACTTTGTTTTATTTCAATTAATAAAAATTATTTTAGTTCAGTTTTAGTTTTTATTTATTTACAGTTAGTAATAATATTTATATTTATTTTATATAATATCTGCTTTATTTCAATTAACAAAAATGTTTTTTTTCATAGTTTTATTTTAGCTCAGTTTATTTATTTACTTAGTGCTTCAACTTAAGCTTACGTTAAGCTTATAATTTTTGTTCATCCAATATTTATATTATGTTTTTTGTTTTATTTCAATTATCAAAAATTATTTGAATCATTTTAGTTCAGTTTTAGTTTTTATTTATTTCCAGTTAGTAATTTTAGTGCTTCAACTTAAGGCAACATTTCAACATTTCTATTGTAATTCTATTCAAATGTAAAAAAAAATAAAAATTAAAACAAAAAAACTAAACTAAAACTAATAAAAAAGATTTCTGCTAATTGAAGTAAAGCTGAAAAAATAACACAAATATTAGACGAAAAACTATATATATATATATATAAAATAGAAATGTTGCCTTGGCAACTAACCAACATAAGTTTAAGTTGAAGCACTAAAATTACTAACAATAAATAAAAACTAAAGCTGAACAAAAACTATTAATATTATTTTTATTAATTGAAATAAAGCTGAAAAAATGTAATATAAATATTGTATGAAAAACTTAAAATATAATATAAATATATAAGTTAAAGCAGTAAAATTAACTGTAAATAAATAAAAACTAAATCTGAACAAAACCTAAAACAAAACATGTTTGTGGATTGAAATAAAGCTAAAATATATATATATATAATTTTTTTATTTCATGTTTTTAATATATATATATATATAAAAAACATAAAAAATAAAAATATATTAAACCTAAATAACAATATTTAAAAAGAACAAAAACTAATAAAACTGACAAAAGCACATAAAATTATTAATAAAATAAACTAAAATGAAGATATAATATGAATATAAAACTAAAAGCGAATGAATGATCACACTATAGTAGCTGTGTGTGTTTGGCATCCGTCCTGAAGCTCCGGTAAAGCACGAGTCGTGAGGGAAATGACGGGAATGAGTGAGCAGAATCTCATAACTGCGGATGATAAGTAGAACCCGGCGGGAAAAACGCGTTCGGCCGTGACGCCACTTCCCCAGCGTTAATGGCAACTTGATTAGTGCAGACGCGGGAAATAAAGGCACGGGATGAACTAATTGTGCTGAGTGAAGTGGGACACGGGAAGGATCGGCAAGAGCATCATGGGTACTCACCGAAACACTTGCTCTGATTGGTGGCCCGGTCCACGAAGACTTTGGCGGAGATGACGTTGCCGAAGGGCAGGAACATCTGCATGAGCTCCGCGTCGCCGAACTCCTGCGGCAGGTGGTAAATAAAGAGGTTACAGCCCTCCGGTCCTGCAAGAGAGAGAGAGCAAGTCACGCAAATTACATTTCACCCGTACCCAGAAGGCCGAGCGGCGCGCATGCAGATACATATTCAAAGGAGGATCTGTGTGACTAAATTGCTCTGTTGCCACCTGTTTCAGACGCTGATCTTGTGACGGATTCAGACGCTATCGTCTTTGTTAAACAGAGATTTGATTAAACATTGATGTGGGATTTGAAGTCATTCAAGGTGTTGTGGCGTTTGGGAAAACTGAATAAACATAAATAATTCCTCAGAGTCTCCTGGATCTGACGTGAGCTCGCTCTAACGGCACGACGGACACGGGAGATTTGTGCTGTCATTAAAGACAAGACAAAACTACATTAAAATATCAAATTTAATATTAAAATCATAGCAAATAAAACAAAAGACAACACATAAAACTAACTAAATAATAATAAATCAACAGATAAAACATAATTAAATAATAAAATAATAAATCATTCAAATCAAATGAAAAAATAATAATATTAAAATCACGTAAATCAACAAACAAATAGACAAAACATTAAAAAATATATTAAAATAAAATAAAAATATATTTAAATCAAATCAAATAAAACAAAAGACAAAAGACAAAATAAAATAATAAAATAAAATATATTAAAATCTAATCAAATAAAACAAAACTAATTCAAATATATTAAAATAAAATAAAACAAATGACAAAACATAAAATTAAATAAAATATATTCAAATCAAATCATATAAAATGAAAGACAAAATAAATTAAAATATCTCAAAATAAAATAAAATAAAACAAGACAAAACAAAACATAAAATGAACTAAATAAATTAACATGAAAAAATCAAATCGATTTAAACAAGACAAAACAAAATATTAAATAATAAAATCAAATATATTAAAATCAAATCATATAAAATGAAATTAGGGCTGGGCGATATGGCAAAAAAATGTAATCTCGATTTTTTCAGAACGATTGACTGATTCAAAACATTAAATTCGAATTAATCGGAAAAATCGCCCAGCCCTACATACAATTAAATAAAATAAAAAATATTATGAAAAAAAATGTATAAAATAAAACAAAAGACAAACAAATGAAAATATATTAAAGTCAAATCAAATAAAACAAAAGACAAAACAAAACAAAACAATATTAGGAAACAGACTTTGTTTTGTATCTCAGTGTTTGTCTGGTTTAGGCGTCTGTCCTGTAAAGATTGACTCATTACAAACAAATCAACACCTTCACAACTCATTCCCACTGTGAGCAACGTCTGGGACACGTTTAATTGAGAAAACACTTCCCACAAGAGCGCTGCACATTTACAGGAAGTTCGAACTTCTGAATAAACACAAACAGAATGAACCTGTAAACTCGCTTCTTTACATCAAACGATGTCATTCTTAAGGTCTTGATACAGACACAGTCTGAGAACTTCCCTCTCAAGCTCTCGTCTCATTTTCATTATTTATTCTGAACTTCCCGTCCGTCTCTCAGAGCAATTATCAGCTTTTATCCGAAGGGGCGGAGTCACACTCACCTTCCCGCTGTTGCTGGGGAATGATGGCTGGTTGCTGTGGAAACGCTTGGCTAATCGGCGCGTACGCGGCAGGATAGGCTGCTGTAACCGAGAGAGAGAGAGAGAGAATTCCTGATTTAACACATCCTGCATTCTCCAGCGCTGACACTGAATACATGAATAAAGCTCATCACACTCGTCTTTACGCTGCTTCACCGGACACACACTCAATACACTCTTCTGTGTTTATTACGGATCACACATCTCTATTAACAGAGGGCTGAGATCACACACTCCTCACCTGCATAGTGCTGAACACCGGCATACGCCTGCTGGAGAGGGTCAACCGTCGGGCTTTGTGCTGCAGACACACACACACACAGAGACACAGAGAGACACACACACACACACAGACAGAAAGGGAGACAAACACACACACACACACACACACACACACACAGAGAGACAAAAACACACACACAAACACACACACACACAGACAAACACAGAAACACACACAGAGACAGACACACGCACAGAGACACACACACACACACAGAGACAAACACACACACACACACAGAGACAAACACACACACACACACACACACACACAGAGACAAACTCAGAAACACACACAGAGACAGACACACGCACAGAGACACACACACACAGACACACACACACAGAGAGACACACACACACACACACACACACAGAGACAAACACAGAAACACACACAGAGACAGACAAACGCACAGAGACACACACACACACAGACAGACACACACACACACAGAGACACACAGAGAGACACACACACAGAGACACACACACAAAGAGACACACAGAGACACACACACACACACAGACACAGAGACACAGAGAGACACACAGAGACAAACACACACACACGAAAATGAAATGTGATTCGCTCCTCTTACATGGTATTTTTCTGGCAGGATCAATTAATAAATAAATAAATAAAACATGCAATTCATACAGACAATGGTAACATGTTTTCTAAATTAATTTTGCCAAATAAAATTACTCAAATTTCTTTCTTTTTTATTTATTTATGTATTTAACCAGCATAAACACAAAGATATTCAAAGATTATCTGCATTAGTCATTAAACCTTAGATAAATATTGTAAAAAAGAGACACAGATCAGCATTTTTTTTTACTTTAATAATTTTTAACAAGTTTTAAAATGTTTAATTTCTCAAATTATTTATTAATTTATTAAACCTGCATGAATACAAAGATTTCTTGACACATGCATGTTAAACAGATTAGGAATAACTAAAATAATAACTAGAATATCTGTATTAGTCATTAAATCTTAAAAAATCATGTAAAAAGAGAGACAGATCTCAGGTCAGCTTTTTATAAATTTAATTTAATTTGCAAAGGAAAGGTTCTCAAATTTCATTCGTTTGTTCATTCTTTCATTCTTCTTTTCTTTCTTTCATTTTAAACAGAAACTCAAATAATAGAATAATAACTAGAATATTTGCATTAGTCGTTAAACCTTAGGCAAATATAATAAAGTGAGACCCGTCTCAGGCCAGACTTGAACAGCTGCGGCAGGCGGGGTTTTGTGGAGCTAGTCTCAGTTAGTGACCCTGATCAGTTTTAGCTGCTTTATTGCCGGTTCTGACCAGCGTCTGAAGCACCACACGTGCGACTAAAGCGAGTTGTTACCCGGGTACGGATGGATGCCGTTGGTGTAGATGGTTTCGGAGGTGGGCTGTCCATTGGTTTGGTGAGGGAGGGCGCTGAAGCCGTTGACCCCGATGGGAGCTGCCATGCTGGGCAAAGCGCTGGCACTGATGCCTGGTGGAGTGCTGGTGCCTGAAACACATACACAGAAACACTCTTAACCAGCGTCTGATTGGTACAGCACAAGCCACCTTTATTTATACACTATATTGCTAAAAGTTTTGGGACGCCTGCCTTTACATGCTCATGAACTTTAATGACATCCCATTCTTAATCCGTAGGGTTTAATATGGAGTTGGCCCACCCTTTGCAGCTATAACAGCTTCAACTCTTCTGGGAAGGCTTTCCACAAGGTTTAGGAGTGTGTTTATGGGAATTTTTGACCATTCTTCTAGAAGCGCATTTGTGAGGTCAGGCACTGATGTTGGACGAGAAGGCCTGGCTCGCAGTCTCCGCTCTAATTCATCCCAAAGGTGTTCTATCGGGTTGAGGTCAGGACTCTGTGCAGGCCAGTCAAGTTCCTCCACGCCAAACTCGCTCATCCATGTCTTTATGGACCGACGCTTTGTGCACTGGTGCGCAGTCATGTTGGAACAGGAAGGGGCCGTCCCCAAACTGTTCCCACAAAGTTGGGAGCATGAAATTGTCCAAAATGTCTTGGTATGCTGAAGCATTAAGAGTTCCTTTCACTGGAACTAAGGGGCCAAGCCCAACCCCTGAAAAACAACCCCACACCATAATCCCCCCTCCACCAAACTTTACACTTGGCACAATGCAGTCAGGCAAGTCCCGTTCTCTTGGACAACCGTTCTCTCTTGGCAACCGCCAAACCCAGACTCGTCCATGGGATTGTCAGACAGAGAAGCGTGATTGGTCACTCCAGAGAACACGTCTCACTGCTCTAGAGTCCAGTGGCGGCGTGCTTTACCCCACTGCATCCCATGCTTTGCATTGCACTTGGTGATGTAAGGCTTGGATGAGCTGCTCGGCCATGGAAACCCATTCCATGAAGCTCTCTACACACTGTTCTTGAGCTAATCTGAAGGCCACAGAAGTTTGGAGGTCTGTAGCTATTGACTCTGCAGAAAGTTGGTGACTTCTGTGCACTGTGTCCCTCAGCATGCGCTGACCCCGCTCTGTGATTTTACGTGGCCTATCACTTCGTGGCTGAGTTGCTGTTGTTCCCAATTGCTTCCACTTTGTTATAACACCACTAACAGTTGAGCGTGGAATATTTAGTAGTGAGGAAATGTCAGGAATGGACTTATTGCACAGGTGGCAACCTATCACGGTACCAGCAAAAAAAATGTTCTTCCTCAATAGTTTTGTCTTGATATCCAGCACAAATATCAAAACATTCTTAAATCAAGATACATTTACTTGAAAAACAAAAAGACTTCAGATATTAAGTCTTGTTTACTGAAAAAGTAAGTAAGTTTGAATCACGTTTATCGCTGTGAAGCAATCTGTGCCGTATAAAGCGCTGTAGAAATGAATGTTTCAGTGGACGCAGGAGGTCAAGTTACAGCATTAATAAGTGTTGGTCTCCGGTCACAGACGCGTCTCTTTGCTGCCCTTCTGACACTGATCGTTCAACTTCTTTCGGCTTTTCTCCAAGGGCATTTCAGTCACGGCAGATTAAAGCTGACGGGTAACAAGAGTGTGTGTCCACATCATGTATTATCAAAGCGGGAAAACTGACAGACGAGAGGGAGAGGAAGCGCATTAATTAATTCCTTGTGACCCTTCGTCTGAGGTGTCAGCGGGCTTTTGTAGCTGGATGCTCAAAGTCGAGCAGAAGACACATCAGGAGTGTATGCGTGTGTGTGCGTGTGTGTGTGTGAGACCGGGGTCAAACGGGGGTCTGGGATTATCCGTCACAAATCTTCACTCCTGTATTCTTCAGTCAAGGACTCTCTGGTCAAAGGCATCAGATTGGCCGTGTTTCCGAGTTCATCCTCAAACTGAGACGGATCATTTCCCATCACACCTGCTGTTTTACTGACTGATTGACAGAAGACACACTCGCTCTGTTTCAAAACCTAGTGACAGACTAGATAGACAGCATCCTACTGAGATGGAACTTTTTTTTATGTTTATGAAAGAAGTCTCTCCTAGGCTGCATTTATTTGATCAAAAATAGAGAAAAAAATGTTAAATATTTTTTTAATTGTTTTAAAAGTGAATATATAGTAAAGTGTAATTTATTCCTGTGATCAAAGCTGAATTTATCATCATTACTCCAGTCTTCAGTGTCACATGATCCTTCACAAATCACTCTAATATGATGATTTGATGCCCAACAAACATTTATGATTATTATCAATGTTGAAAACAGTTCATATTTTTGTGGAAACCGTGATTTTTCAGAATTCTTTGATTAATAGAATGTTCAAAAGAACAGTGTTTATTTGAAATAGAATCTTTTGTAACATTATAAACGTCTTATTGTTACTTTTAAATTTAATGCATTCTTAATGGACAAAAGTATTTATTGCTTTTAAGGAACAGAGATGCACTCAATGGCAATGACACGTTTCCTGTCAACATGACGTCACTTCCTGTTTGGCATCCGTGTCAAATTCATTGAGTTACACAAATTGGTGCATCAAAAAGCTTTAAATAACAATAATAATATTAGAAAATCTAATAAAAGCTGTAGGATGAGATCAAAAAGTATGTTTGAGAGAAAATGTAAAATAGGGGAAAAATGTCAGAAGTCAAACTAAAAGGTTTATTATTAAAAAAAAAAAAAATTCTTACTGACCTCCATAGTGCACATTACAAACAAATATTTGGTATGATAATATTTATCAATATTTTTCAATAGGAAATGAAATATAAATTTTTTTCACTGAGCTCATTGCAATGCATTCTGGGATTATCTTTATGAATGATCCATCCGATGCTGCCTTGAAGTGCTGTAAGCGCACTAGGTTTTGTACGAGCTTCTGTGTGGATACGTGAATGCAATGGAAAGAAGCTGAAAAGATCAACACAAAAAAACCCTTGTGTGACAAACAACAGATCAACGGCTGAGACGAACACTTGTTGCTCTAGAGAACACAAAATGATGAAACCCGTTTCCTGCGAGAGGGGAGCGATTGATCCTGCTGCCTACTTTAATTACAGCTTTATTTGTGTGTGTGTGTGAGAGTTTGGATCGCTCCTCATACCTGAAGACGGCGTCATCGGCGCAGCCACCAGGCCGTTGACGTTGAAAGCTGCCATTTGCTGCATCTGAGCGGCGGCGATCGCAGCCATGGGGTTCAGATACGAGCCCTGCGTCGCTGCCATGAGCGCCGCCTGCTGCTGCATGATCTGCTGCAGACACAGAGACAGAGACATGAGACAACCACCGCTAGGGGTGTAACGGGACACAGAAGTCACCTCGGTTTTGGGTCACGGTTCATTACTAGTTCAGTACAACAGGAAAAGCAACAAATCCCCAATGCTTGGTTTCTTTTCATTTATTTTGAACAGACAGTAGTGCAAATGACAGTTTGTTCCACCTAGTGGCACTTATTCCGCCGAAAGCTTTTTACATATAAGGGGTCATCATACTAAAAGAATAGGTGAAAGACGGCCTCTGCAGAAGAAGATCAACACCTACTTCATCACTGCAACTTTGGCCCCGCCCACTGGCGTGTTAGTGAGATGACGAGGAGAGAAGAGCAACTAAAAATAACATTACCTTCCAAAGGATCCTAATGCAAGGAATGTGCTTATTCTCAGTCAAGCATTATTTATTTGTATTCGCTACATTTCACTGTGGATTCTTTGGTGAATCAGTCTAGCTATAGCATGAAATAAACATGAATGAACAGAAAGTATGTTTGATTTGTCTGATTTGTTTATTGTAGAAAATGGCAGATTCTGCGTTATGATTGGTCAGATCGCCTGTCAGTCAAACTCCTGGCGAAGGGTGAATTCCTCAAACTTGGAAGAACTTCTTAACGTATATAAGCATTAGGCTTTTTTTTAGAAAGGATATTTTAAAAGATAAAAAAGTTGTAGTAGCGAGAATGAATGAATTATGAATAATTTACTGCCATTGTTACAATAACATAATCATGCAATCAATAAAAAAGTAACTGTAGTCTGATTATGAGTATTTTAAAATGTAATATAATCTAATTACAAGTACTTAATTTTTTTGGAATCTGATTACATAATCCAGATTATATGTAATGAGTTACTACCCAACACTGAAAGTTCGATAATACGCTTTTTCAAGAAATCACCTTTCCAGGAGGAGACGGTGAGTGAAACGGCACCTGAGGGTTCCCATTTCCAGGACACGCATATTTCATTACTGGACTTCCATAACACAAATCGGCACAATGCCAAATGATTTTGTCTCATTATAACAGCGGAAACAATTTAAAATACTCCCTCGTTTATGTTTATACAGATAAGAGTAAGGCATCATTCAGTCTATTTTTATTTGTGTACACACAATAAAAACAAAACATTGCACTTTTGTAAAATAAAGAAAACAAACAGGATTCGCTTTCTGCCGTCGGTTTCCTTTCTGTGAAGTTTGTGGAGCGCGTCACAAAAATGATTGGAAACTCAGAGTATAGGCTACTAGCAAGCTCTTGTTTTGGTACGTGGATCGTCTCTTCTTATTCTGCTCTTTTTCCTGTTGTGACGGTTAGCAAACAGCGTTGCATTACCACGCGCCCCCTTCTGGATTGGAGTGTGGATCGCCTGTGACTGACTGTATTCAGCGTCTGACTGTATGCACCGAACCGTGACAATTCGGGACAAATACATGTACCGTTACACCACTAACAACCGCTCTTCATCAGTACTTTTGTCTTGTTTTCTAGTACAAATATCTATGGAAGCTTGTTTCCGCCCCACGGAATAAAAAAATAAAAAAAGTCCATTCTATTTTGGTACAAACGAACATAGAAATAGCTGGTAATCTGTGTGTGTGAGACTTACAGCGTGTGTGTACGCTCCGTATGCTCCAAACTGGATGGTCATTGGACTGAAGATGCCGAGCTGCCCCGCCATCTGATGCATCCTGCGCAGGGTTCGTTCCTTATCGGTGTCTGCAAACTTCACCACCAGACTGGAGGACGCTCCCTGAACACACATACACATGGAATTCAAGGTATATTCCTTTAAAAAGTGATTTTATAATGTCTAAATATGAATGCAAAAGCAAAACCTGTGAAAAGAACTATATCAGTGAGTAGAATGACAAAACTCAGACTATAACCAGCAGATGGCAGCAGAGGACCACTCATTGGCTCACTTTCATTTTAAAAGTGTTTGTTTCCAACAGTAACATCCACTAAATCAATGCAATTTTTCTATGTTAACGCCTTACACACACACACACACTTAGAGATGTTATATTGTAAACTCTTGATGTTGTTTTCTGGCTCTACTAGAGCAGGTTTTCCTGCTTGAATGTTGATTATTCCCCATATTCTCCATTGTTGCGGCTCCTCTCTTCCCAGTCTGTCAGTAACGCTCTGTTAAGTTCCTGTCTCTATGAAGCCCCTCCTTCTGAAAAGCACAATGTGCTCTGATTGGTCGGCAGGAGCAGTGTGTTGTGATTGGTCAAGCGCTTCCAGCGTGTTTGGGAATGTCCTGCCCCTTACCATAACCGCCAGTTTCAACACACTACTAACTAACTAGACCAGGCCCCCCCCCCTTTATTCTGCGTATGAATTATTATAATGAGGAATATTGTGATGTGTTGGTTCCCGGAAGAACACTCAAGACTACAATGGAGGCGTTTCAGGAGTTCAGAAACACTGACACTGATATAGAGAAGAACTGGAGCTTTTTCTTGCTCAGACAGCAACATCACACACTAAAGAGAGGTGAACATGAAAGAAAGCATAATGGGACCCCTTGCACTTATGGACCTGCACTCATTTCTCTGTCGGACTCACTGTGACGTAGTTGTGAGCAATTAAATCTCAGCGGCCGCTGCGGCAGACATTGATTCATTTAATTGGGCTCTATGGCTGTCATCAAGACGCATGATGTGAGCGGAGGAGATCTATGAGGTCTCGGAGGAGTCGTGTCCCTGCAGAACACATTAAAGTGAAGTGTGGACTCAACGCCTGGGCAGACGGACCCTCATTACAGCTGTCAGAGGCCTCCGTATTGACCGAGGTCGGCTCATATTGTGCTGTACGGATGTCTATTCACCGCAGTGTGAATCCAATAAAATCTTCCAAGAGCGTGAATCCAATTAAATCATTCATATGGAAACAGTAAACAGTCTTTAAGAGATTCAAACACACCAGGATGATCACATTTGATTTTGCTAAAGTAAATCAATTGCATATAAATAATAATAATAATAATAAGAAAAGTTTATTTTATATAGCACCTTAAAAAGTAGATTCTCAAGGCGCATGTATAAATACAAATCTTTATAAATCTTTATGCATATCAAAAACACAATAAGTCTAACAACAGAAAATAAATAAACCAAACATAACCTAAAAAAGTGTTTTAAGATTTAAAAATACCTAAAGTGTGTGTATGTCTGATATCATCAAATGATGGAGATACAGTTAAACTGTCACCAAAACTCAACAAGTATAAAATTTAACATTAGTGTAACATTAAATGTGTTTCACTCTTTAGCTAGTGTGTGTGTGTTGTGTGAGTGATGTTTGTGAGAGTGTGTGTAAGAGAGAGAATGCGTGTGTGTGAGTGTGTCTGTGTGTGTTGTCTTTGAGTGTGTGTGTGTCTTGTGTTAGTGTGTGTGTGTGATGTGAGCATGAGTGTGTGTCTGTGTGTGTGCATGTGATGTGTGTGTGAGTGTGTGTGTCTCTGTGTCTGTGTGTGTGTGCATGTGTCTTTGTGTGAGTGTGTGTGTGACTCTGTGTCTCTGTGTGTGAGTGTGTGTGTATATGTGAGTGTGTGTGTGTGTCTGTGCGTGTGATGTGTGTGTCTGTGTGTGTGTGTGTGTGTGTGTATGTGAGTGAGTGTGTGTGTGTGTGATATTTTGGGGACAAATTTGTATCCAGAATTGAGCAAAAACCTGAAACTCCATCATGTGTACAAAGATATTAAAAATTCTATAATATAGTATTAAAAAAATGCTGAAAGTTTTCTGAGAGTTAAAGTTGGGGTTATTTTATAGTATTAAAAAAAGCAATCTGTGAATTCAATAATTTATGAATCTCAACAAAGGATCTATAAATGTTTTTATGTATCTAAAGGTGTACATGCGTAAAAAGGTTTATGTTTTAAAGCACAAGTACAGCGGCTTTGCTGTCCAGTTAATACACAAACATAAAAAAATAAATAAAAAAGAGCATTTTTAGGGAAAAAATAAAGGGGAAAAATCAACACCAATAAAACAGATTTTTACACAGGTAAAATACTTGAAGGCTACTACACGTCATTTTTAAAATATAATTTGTTAATGTTGAAATAAAGGTGTGTGTTCAGTAGTGTGTTAGCATTGGCTGTGGTATTGAAACTAGAATGGTCATATATCATGACAACACTATAAACGTGTGTATTTAAATGTAAACCAATGTGCTGGAAACACACAAACACAAGGGCAGCTGAGGACATGATTTCAGAGAGACCATAAAATAAACATAAAGAGAGAGACGGCGACGGCTATGAAAGCGAGACTACATCACAATGATCTGATTATTAGTCTGGACGCTTGCCATCCTGGCAGAGTCTCGAGGGTTTAACAGATATCAGACGCTCAAGACTCGCTGAGCTCAGAAAGTAAAAGATATTATGAGGAGGAACTCACAGATCATCAGAAGGAAGCTCAAAGAGGATCGCTTCTGTGCCGGTTGTGCCAGTTTAACCTCTGATCCAGAGCAAGACGTTCACTCTTAAACTAGAGACTGCGGCATGGAATATGAATTACTACAAGTTTAAAACTCTGTGTGGAAGCTTGTCTCTGCCATGCATTCAAAATAAAGTCCGTTTTCATCTCACAATTCTGATTTTTTTCTTGCAATTGTGAGTTTATATCTCATAATACGGACTTTATTATCGCATTTGTGAGTTTATGTCTCATAATTCAGACTTCTTTATCGCAATTGCAAGCTTATATCTCATAATTCGGACTTTATTATCGCAATCACAAATTTATATCTCATAATTCAGACTTTATTATCTCAATCACAAATTTATATCTCATAATTCAGACTTTATTATCGCAATCACAAATTTATATCTCATAATTCAGACTTTATTATCGCAATCACAAATTTATATCTCATAATTCAGACTTTATTATTGCAATCACAAATTTATATCTCATAATTCGGACTTTATTATTGCATTTGTGAGTTTATGTCTCATAATTCAGACTCTATTATCATAATTGTGAGTTTATGTCTCATAATTCAGACTCTATTATCATAATTGTGAGTTTATGTCTCATAATTCAGACTCTATTATCATAATTGTGAGTTTATGTCTCATAATTCAGACTCTATTATCATAATTGTGAGTTTATGTCTCATAATTCGGACTTTATAATCGCATTTCTGAGTTTATGTCTTATAATTCAGACTCTATTATCGCATTTGTGAGTTTATGTCTCATAATTCAGACTTTATTATCGTAATTGCGAGTTTATGTCTCAAAATTCGGACTTTATTATTGCATTTGCGATTTTTTATCTCATAATTCAGACTTCTTTATCGCAATCACAAATTTATATCTCATAATTCGGACTTTATTATCACAATCACAAATTTATATCTCATAATTCGGACTTTATTATCGCAATCACAAATTTATATCTCATAATTCAGACTTTATTATCGCAATCACAAATTTATATCTCATAATTCAGACTTTATTATCACAATCACAAATTTATATCTCATAATTCAGACTTTATTATTGCAATCACAAATGTATATCTCATAATTCAGACTTTATTATTGCATTTGTGAGTTTATGTATCATAATTCAGACTTTATTATCGTAATTACGAGTTTATGTTTCATAATTCGGACTTTATTATCGCAATTTCGAGTTTATGTCTCATAATTCGGACTTTATTATTGCATTTGTGATTTTTTATCTCATAATTCGGACTTTATTATCAAAACTGCAGGTTTATGTCTCATAATTCGGACTTTATTATCGTAATTGCAAGTTTATATCTCATAATTCGGACTTTATTATCGCAATCACAAATTTATATCTCATAATTCGGACTTTATTATCACAATCACAAATTTATATCTCATAATTCGGACTTTATTATTGCAATCACAAATTTATATCTCATAATTCAGACTTTATTATCGCAATCACAAATTTATATCTCATAATTCTGACTTTATTATCACAATCACAAATTTATATCTCATAATTCAGACTTTACTTTTGCAATCACAAATTTATATCTCATAATTCAGACTTTATTATCGCAATCACAAATTTATATCTCATAATTCGGACTTTTATTATCACAATCACAAATTTATATCTCATAATTCGGACTTTATTATCGCAATCACAAATTTTTATCTCATAATTCGGACTTTATTATCGCAATCACAAATTTATATCTCATAATTCAGACTTTACTTTTGCAATCACAAATTTATATCTCATAATTCAGACTTTATTATCGCAATCACAAATTTATATCTCATAATTCGGACTTTTATTATCACAATCACAAATTTATATCTCATAATTCGGACTTTATTATCGCAATCACAAATTTATATCTCATAATTCGGATTTTATTATCACAATCACAAATTTATATCTCATAAATCAGACTTTATTTTTGCAATCACATTTTTATATCTCATAATTCAGACTTAATTATCGCAATCACAAAATTATATCTCATAATTCAGACTTTATTATCTCAATCACAAATTTATATCTCATAATTCGGACTTTATTATCGCAATTGCGAGTTTATGTCTCAAAATTCGGACTTTATTATTGCATTTGCGATTTTTTATCTCATAATTCAGACTTCTTTATCGCAATCACAAATTTATATCTCATAATTCGGACTTTATTATCACAATCACAAATTTATATCTCATAATTCGGACTTTATTATCGCAATCACAAATTTATATCTCATAATTCAGACTTTATTATCACAATCACAAATTTATATCTCATAATTCAGACTTTATTATTGCAATCACAAATTTATATCTCATAATTCAGACTTTATTATTGCATTTGTGAGTTTATGTATCATAATTCAGACTTTATTATCGTAATTACGAGTTTATGTTTCATAATTCGGACTTTATTATCGCAATTTCGAGTTTATTTCTCATAATTCGGACTTTATTATTGCATTTGTGATTTTTTATCTCATAATTCGGACTTTATTATCAAAACTGCAGGTTTATGTCTCATAATTCGGACTACTTTATCGCAATTGCAAGTTTATATCTCATAATTCGGACTTTATTATTGCAATCACAAATTTATATCTCATAATTCAGACTTTATTTTTGCAATCACAAATTTATATCTCATAATTCAGACTTTATTATCGCAATCACAAATTTATATCTCATAATTCAGACTTTATTATCGCAATCACAAATTTATATCTCATAATTCGGATTTTATTATCACAATCACAAATTTATATCTCATAAATCAGACTTTATTTTTGCAATCACATATTTATATCTCATAATTCAGACTTAATTATTGCAATCACAAAATTATATCTCATAATTCAGACTTTATTATCTCAATCACAAATTTATATCTCATAATTCTGACTTTATTATCGCAATTGCGAGTTTATGTCTCAAAATTCGGACTTTATTATTGCATTTGCGATTTTTTATCTCATAATTCAGACTTCTTTATCGCAATCACAAATTTATATCTCATAATTCGGACTTTATTATCACAATCACAAATTTATATCTCATAATTCAGACTTTATTTTTGCAATCACAAATTTATATCTCATAATTCTGACTTTATTATCACAATCACAAATTTATATCTCATAATTCAGACTTTATTATTGCAATCACAAATTTATATCTCATAATTCAGACTTTATTATTGCAATCACAAATTTATATCTCACAATTCGGACTTTATTATCGTAATTGCAAGTTTATATCTCATAATTCGGACTTTATTATTGCAATCACAAATTTATATCTCACAATTCAGACTTTATTATCGCAATCACAAATTTATATCTCATAATTCGGACTTTATTATCACAATCACAAATTTATATCTCATAATTCTGACTTTATTATTGCAATCACAAATTTATATTTCATAATTCAGACTTTATTTTTGCAATCACAAATTTATATCTCATAATTCAGACTTTATTATCGCAATCACAAATTTATATCTCATAATTCGGACTTTTATTATCGCAATCACAAATTTATATCTCATAATTCGGACATTATTATCGTAATCACAAATTTATATCTCATAATTCGGACTTTATTATCACAATCACAAATTTATATCTCATAATTCGGACTTTATTATCTCAATCACAAATTTATATCTCATAATTCGGACATTATTATCGCAATCACAAATTTATATCTCATAATTCGGACTTTATTATCACAATCACAAATTTATATCTCATAATTCGGACATTATTATCGCAATCACAAATTTATATCTCATAATTCGGACTTTATTATCACAATCACAAATTTATATCTCATAATTCGGACTTTTATTATCACAATCACAAATTTATATCTCATAATTCGGACATTATTATCGTAATCACAAATTTATATCTCATAATTTGGACTTTATTATCGCAATCACAAATTTTTTTCTCATAATTCGGATTTTATTATCACAATCACAAATTTATATCTCATAATTCGGATTTTATTATCACAATCACAAATTTATATCTCATAATTCAGACTTAATTATCGCAATCACAAAATTATATCTCATAATTCAGACTTTATTATCGCAATCACAAATTTATATCTCATAATTCGGACTTTATTATCTCAATCACAAATTTATATCTCATAATTCGGACTTTATTATCGCAATCACAAATTTATATCTCATAATTCAGACTTTATTTTTGCAATCACAAATTTATATCTCATAATTCAGACTTTATTATCGCAATCACAAATTTATATCTCATAATTCGGACTTTTATTATCGCAATCACAAATTTATATCTCATAATTCGGACATTATTATCGTAATCACAAATTTATATCTCATAATTCAGACTTTATTATCACAATCACAAATTTATATCTCATAATTCGGACTTTATTATCGCAATCACAAATTTATATCTCATAATTCGGACTTTATTATCACAATCACAAATTTATATCTCATAATTCAGACTTTATTTTTGCAATCACAAATTTATATCTCATAATTCAGACTTTATTATCGCAATCACAAATTTATATCTCATAATTCAGACTTTATTATCGCAATCACAAATTTATATCTCATAATTCGGACATTATTATCGTAATCACAAATTTATATCTCATAATTCGGACTTTATTATCGCAATCACAAATTTATATCTCATAATTCAGACTTTATTATTGCAATCACAAATTTATATCTCATAATTCGGACTTTATTATTGCATTTGTGAGTTTATGTATCATAATTCAGACTTTATTATCGTAATTGCGAGTTTATGTTTCATAATTCGGACTTTATTATCGCAATTTCGAGTTTATGTCTCATAATTCGGACTTTATTATTGCATTTGTGATGTTTTATCTCATAATTTAGACTTTATTATCAAAACTGCAGGTTTATGTCTCATAATTCGGACTACTTTATCGCAATTGCAAATTTATATCTCATAATTCGGACTTTATTATTGCAATCACAAATTTATATCTCATAATTCGGACTTTATTATTGCAATCACAAATTTATATCTCATAACTCGGACTTTATTATCACAATCACAAATTTATATCTCATAATTCAGACTTTATTATCGCAATCACAAATTTATATCTCATAATTCAGACTTTATTATCAAAACTGTAGGTTTATGTCTCATAATTCGGACTACTTTATCACAATTGCAAATTTATATCTCATAATTCGGACTTTATTATCGCAATCACAAATTTATATCTCATAATTCAGACTTTATTATCAAAACTGCAGGTTTATGTCTCATAATTCGGACTACTTTATCGCAATTGCAAATTTATATCTCATAATTCAGACTTTATTATCGCAATCACAAATTTATATCTCATAATTCGGACATTATTATCGCAATCACAAATTTATATCTCATAATTCGGACTTTATTATCGCAATCACAAATTTATATCTCATAATTCAGACTTTATTATCGCAATCACAAATTTATATCTCATAATTCGGACTTTATTATCGCAATCACAAGTTTATATCTCATAATTCAGACTTTATTATCGCAATCACAAATTTATATCTCATAATTCAGACTTTATTATCACAATCACAAATTTATATCTCATAATTCAGACTTTATTATCGCAATTGCAAGTTTATATCTCATAATTCTGACCTTATTATCACAGTTAAGAGTTTATACCATCACAGAATCTGTCTTAAAACATAAACTCAACTGGACAGAAGCTCAACTCTCCAAACGTCTCCCATCCTGAAGTTTTCGGCCTGACAGCAGGTGTTTCTGTCATTCCAGGAGAAACGGCCAATTCCTTCCCGCTGAAAGCCACATTCCCACAAACAAACACAATAATCATCCGCTGCTGTATCTGGTCTGAAATGAATTTGCTGAATTTGATAAGCTGCAGCGGGGAGCTGTCATCTCTGACAGTCCCGGCTGAGGCATTCGTCACGGGTTCAGAAAACTAATCTCATTTGAGGGGAGCGTTTGACTTGAGAAGAGCATCTGGATTAAACTCCGCAGAGATTTACATAGGGAAGAAATAAAAAACAATAACTGAAAATATAATTGCAGAATTGGACAGAAACATATTCAGTTTTTACCATAAGGAGAAAAAAATGATTGACCTTTACAAGAATATTTGTAAAGAATAAAGCTCTTTCAGGGGAAAAAAATCTGCATTTTTGTGTTAAAGGTGAGAATATGTGCAGGTGACATTTTACACAAAAATCAAAAGGAATAATATTCTGCAAAAATATTATTATTTTTTTGCATTATTTTCATATCAAAACAGCACATTGTTTTCCCATAAATTCTCATAATTGTAATGTGTCCAGATCTTTCACTTTTCAGTTGTTTTTGTTTTGTAACTCCACGGTTTCTGCAGGTTTCATGAAGGTAAATTTAAGACCTTTTTAAAACCAATTAAAGAAAATTTATGGAATAAATTAAAGGGAACATCACACATCAATATGTTCTTTAAATGTAAATGTCTAAGCACACAATGAGTTTTATTAGAGACACTTCAAAGTTTGAGGATACAATTTCCAACAGATATCTATAACTTTTTAATTAATTTTACAAAAAATACCTTAAAGTTTGAGATGAGAAATCTTGGGAAATCTTGTGATTTTATGATTAAAACAAGAACAAATATCTGCCAATGTGTTCATAAAAATCAACTTCATTCAAATGCAAGTAATTTTCATACCCAATGACAGATATTTGTTCTTGTTTTAAGCATAAACTCACTTAATTTTGTTTAATTTCTCAGAAAACAACACTTAATTTCTTCATTTTGCATGCCATTAAATGTCTCTTGATTTAAGGATGTTTTGATATTTGTGCTGGAAAACAAAAATCCTGAGGAAGAACATCATTTTTTGCAGTGCATGCAATTTAATTTACGGCTCTATGAAATCTGTTATTTATTTTTTTGTTTTATAGTTTATTCTGTTTTAATTTTTCTGGACTTTAATGGTCAGATTAAATCTGAGTCTAAGCAACTTCCACTGACGCTTCAGAAAGTTCATAAAGAGAAACTGATCCATACGGATCGAGCGGATTATTCCAGATGTTCTGAAGAGACTCGATGGCTTTATATGATGAAGGAAAGTCTGACGGGTTTGGGACGACATTAGGGCGAGGAAATGAGGACAGGATTCTCATTAATGTGTGAACTGTCTCTTTAAGTGTTCTGACCTACTGTTGATTTATTCATACAAAACATTCTGCATTATACAGTAAATTACATTTTTATGAATGAATTCTGCAATTCCGTCCATGTTTTCTGCATCTCAGAAATCATAATTTAATGCCATGATATTGAATTTAAGACTTTCTGATCCAATTTAAGACTTGTTTAAGACCCGCAGAAACCCTGTAATTCTCTGTAATTGCAAAGTTACTTGTAGTTATTGTGTGGTCTAAAGTGGACCATTGATATAAAGTCTTAGCAAACTATTTTATACAAGCTACTTTTCTCAGTTATGATAAAGTTTATTAGGTGCACACACACACACAGATTGAGCTGCAGTCTGTGTCAGTATTTCAGCAGAATCAGCTCAACACCTGAGATCAACACCTCCACGTCTCTGAGATCTCCCGACTCTTCTCAACTTAGACAAGTCAAATTCTCAGCTTTTCCAGCCTGTCTGCATTTCTGAGCTCCAGC
>CM077181.1:875575-898075 GCA_039654105.1 Coreius guichenoti
AAAATATTTATTATATTTTAATGCATATATTATATATTATTTGTTACTATATATAAAAAAATTATATATACTATATACACACATATATATATATATACACCCACTCACACAAACATTATATGTTATCAACAAAAGTGTATTAGCAAAAGTTAATCAATATATATTTAATAAAGTTTTCCCAAGTGAGAATGTCCACAAATTTGCCGTTAATGTACTAAGTGCACACACACACACTCACACACACACACACACACACACACACTCTCTCTCTCTCTCTCTCTCTCTCTCTCTCTCTCTCACACACACACACACAGTCAATCATATGCATTTGCTGCTGGATTCCATGCAAACTTCCTTAAAGGGAAGAAAAGAAACAGCAGAGAGGGCGGAGGAAACATCGGTGTGTGAAGAGACGCTGTGATACGATCTCCTGCATCTCATTTTGAGGATTCAGCCGGTGCCTCTGAACTCTTTAACCTTTCCACAGAGAATAACCGGAGCCGCCGAGGGAAACACAGCACAAACATCCATCTAACAAACCCTGCAATCATCAAACCTCCGTGACCCCAAAAGCCCAGCGCCCGGCCGGCAATTCATCTGCTTGAAAGCCCGAGAATGACTTTTATTTGCCGCAAACAAGATGCATTAATGCTGGAGAGAGTGACGAGGCTCTGTGACACACTTTCATGAGACAGAACGAAAGAAGACGAGAAAAGCTTTGGACGTGACAGCACACGTCTGAGGATTTAACATCTGATGGTTAGGGAAAACGCTTCTAAAACGCCTTTTTGATTTGAGCAGAAACATTTGGACATACATTCATGTGACGACATCTTAACTAGCGCTGCTAAAGCTCCATTATTCAGGACAGAAATCCAGCCAAACTAGAAGTGAAGACAGAAGAAGATTATTTACAGCCACACAAAATCCACTGCCTCGAGAAAAGAAATATCATAAATTACATCTTTTTAAATGTTTCACCCACACAGCAGTGAGATTAAACAGAGAGCAAAAAAGAAACCCAGTAATCTCAACATAAATCTGTGTATGTTAAAGCTGAAGTGCGTAATTCCTGCTTCACCAAACAGAACTGCAAAAATAATGTCTGTATCTAAGCATGTTTCAAACATTCCATCCAATCAATCAAACAGTTAGCCCCGCCCCAAACTCAGCCGAGGGCGGGGCAACCTGTCACTCACATGAGATCCACCAATAGCAAACCACAGCCATCCAATCAATTCCCAACAAACAAAATCAAGCCCCGCCCTACATTTGTTCTTGTTCGGGAAGCAGTTTCACTCGGATATACGGCACAATAGAGAAGAAAAGACGACTGCAACTTCAGTTTCATGCCGATGTTAATGATCCATATTGAAAACCGGATGAAATACTACATTTGACAAAATGTACAGCACACACCTTTCAGTGACCATCCATTGCCAATGTGATACATGATCTCTTGTTTGACTAATTGTTTTAAATGGACAGTTTAGGAATGTTTTTGTAACTGTAAATTTCTATGCATTCCAATGCATATCTTGAACTCGCTTTGGATCAAAGCATCTGCCAAATGCATAAATGCAAAACAAATAAACAAATAATGAATACTATGCTTGAGTGTGTGAAACTGTATTGTTTTCACATGATCTCAGTCTACTCCAATAGATCAATGAAATTAATAAGAAAGATTTAAAGGTTTGTTTATAGATGCTCAAAGTTAAAAGACAGACAAATATGAAGTGTGTTTACATGCATACAAATTATGATTAAGCAAGACGACAGCATGTAAGACGACTACTTAAACTTTGTTGCTAATTATTACACACAATGTAAATGTAATCCGCTTATTCAATATGCACACTTTGTGTGCATGTCCAGGGCTCAATATATATATATTAGGAGTGTAACGATTCACTCGTTTTCTCGATGCATCGATTACAAATCCTGACAATGCACATGCATCGATGTTGAAACGTAGTTTTGAATCGTGAATCGTTGATTTCGGTCAATAATCGATTCGATAGCGATTCAGTGCTTTTAATTATATAAATATTAAATTACTACATGCGCAAGTTCATATACAATATATTGCCAAAAGTTTTGGGACGCCTGCCTTTACATGCTCATGAACTTTAATGACATCCCATTCTTAATCCGTAGGGTTTAATATGGAGTTGGCCCACCCTTTGCAGCTATAACAGCTTCAACTCTTCTGGGAAGGCTTTCCACAAGGTTTAGGAGTGTGTTTATGGGAATTTTTGACCATTCTTCTAGAAGCGCATTTGTGAGGTCAGGCACTGATGTTGGACGAGAAGGCCTGGCTCGCAGTCTCCGCTCTAATTCATCCCAAAGGTGTTCTATCGGGTTGAGGTCAGGACTCTGTGCAGGCCAGTCAAGTTCCTCCACACCAAACTCGCTCATCCATGTCTTTATGGACCGACGCTTTGTGCACTGGTGCGCAGTCATGTTGGAACAGGAAGGGGCCGTCCCCAAACTGTTCCCACAAAGTTGGGAGCATGAAATTGTCCAAAATGTCTTGGTATGCTGAAGCATTAAGAGTTCCTTTCATTGGAACTAAGAGGCCAAGCCCAACCCCTGAAAAACAACCCCACACCATAATCCCCCCTCCACCAAACTTTACACTTGGCACAATGCAGTCAGGCAAGTACCGTTCTCCTGGCAACCGCCAAACCCAGACTCGTCCATGGGATTGCCAGACAGAGAAGCGTGATTGGTCACTTCAGAGAACACGTCTCACTGCTCTAGAGTCCAGTGGCGGCGTGCTTTACCCCACTGCATCCCACGCATTAAAGTTGTGTTTGTTACTATAGCAACAGTAGACACTGTAGCCATTAACACTATCCTACACAATAGTTCACATGAACTAACAAACTAAATTTTGGCTTATGTAAATTTCTACAAATAAAGTTAATAATAATAGCATCATTAAGAACTAACATTAACAATGGACAAAAGATTTTTTTTTTTTTTTGCCCACTCTCTGACCTCTGAAGGCCACTGGGTAATTCACACCCTGACTAGGACACACTGGGGGAAGCATTTAAATAATCCTATGAATGCATATTAAAAAAAATGCAGAATCGTATCGAATTACAATCGAAGTGTAATTTATTCCTGTGATCAAAGCTGAATTTATCATCATTACTCCAGTCTTCAGTGTCACATGATCCTTCACAAATCATTCTGATATGAGGATTTGATGATCAACAAACATTTCTGATTATTATCAATGTTGAAAACACTTCATATTTTTGTGGAAACAAAATATTTCAGGATTCTTTGATGAATAGAAAGTTCAAAAGAACAGCATTTATTTGAAATATAATCTTTTGTACCATTATAAATGTCTTTACTGTCACTTTTGATCAATAAAAGTGATGAATAGAAGTACTAATGTCTTTAAAAATAAAAAGAATCTTACCGACCCCAAACCTTTGAACGGTAGTGAATTATAATAATATATTTTCTTCTGTTGGCCTTCTTTGTAATAATGCTATGATGTAATTCCATATACTTTTGTGGGAAAACAACAGCACATGGAACAAAACATTCCTGGTTTCCAAAACATCACAAGTCATTCTCAGTATCCAGATATATTCACTTCTGTGCATCAAACAGTATGGGCTGATTCATATGTAAACCTCAAAACAGGCTTTGCCAGTGAGCCAGTGATGTGTGTTTGCTTCATGTGAGTGACAGAGGCTGAAGGAGGGAATGAGGGAGCGTGAGAGAGGATGAGGCAGAGAGTTGTGTGGGTGCTGACCCTTACTGGCCCCATCAGGCCCCCGCAGCACGGTGCACTCTTCTATCTGCCCGAACGACTCAAACAGCCGCCGGACGTCGTCTTCGCTCTGCTGTTTTCCCAACATGCCCACAAACAGCTTCCGGTCTTCTGAGAGAGAGAGACAGACAGACAGACAGACAGAGAGAGAGAGACACAAATTACCTCACATTCGCTCATACACACAGAGTTCATGAGATCCGGCGGGATCGGTGACGTCACGAGGTTGAGGGGGAAAAGATAACACTGCACAATTATTTTGTATTTCCAGTACAAGTATCTTAACTCTTTCCCTGCCATTGACTGAAATTTCCGGCTTTTCGTGTTTTCACTGTTATACGGTAGGGGGCGCTGTTGCACATCTTGATCAAAACAGAGGCAAAGAAGATACAGAAACAAGCAATAGCTTATGTAAGCAGATGCATATGTAAAATAACGCGATCACAGCATATAAATCAAAACTGCCTAATGTTACAGAATGAAATGTCAACCCAGGATGAGCTACAGGACTGTGAAGCTTTGGGGGTGTTGATGGACTCGACTGACTCCATCTGTGTTTGATTTATCGCTCTGAATCTGATCCAGACGAGTCTTTGACAAAAACAAGATTTTCTCAGCTTTTTGCTCAAAATGTTGCTTTTTTCATCAAACGTACCCACATTGAAGTGTTGATAAAAAAGAATGCATGAAGCTAGAATAAAACAGAGGGTCTGTTCTTTCTTTTGATATATTGCATGCTCAGATATTCATACAACAAAATATTCCGGGGGCCATGAAACTTTTGTGGAAATAATCAAAAACGCTGGCGGGGAAAGAGTTAACAAGATGCGTTTACTCGAGAATAAAAATGAATGAAAATTTGTGCTTAAAACAAGAAAAAAATCTGTCCATGGGGTCAGAAAGATAAACTATATATAAATAAAAGGTCTCATTTGTTAACATTAATGCATTAACTCACATGAACTAACAATAGGCAGTATATTTTACAGCATTTATTTAACAGTTTATAAAAATGTTCATGTTCATTTCACAGTGCATTAATATTAACAGATACAGATTTTTATTTTTATAATGTATTAGTAAATGTTGAGATTAACAGAGCCATATATATATATATATGGCCACAAATTAATAATTCATTACCTCGTTTTATTAAAGAGGTCCTATAATGCCCCTTTTTACAAGATGTAAAATAAGTCTCTGATGTCCCCAGAGTGTGTATGTAAAGTTTTAGCTCAAAATACCCCACGTCATTTTTTATAGCATGTTAAAATTGTCACTTTTTGAGGGTGAGCAAAAACACGCTGTTTGTGCGTGTGTCTCTTTAAATGCAAATGAGCTGCTGCTCCCGCCCCCTTTCAGGAAGAGGGCGGAGCTTCAAGAGCTCGTGTTAGCAGCTCCGATTACCTCACGCAGACACACACTGAAAATGTCAGAAACTGTTCAGCCTTTTGTGTTCAAACCGGAGTCAGACAATGATGGAGAGACTCAAGAAGAAGTGACAACATGTAGAATGAGACAGGACGTTTCTGAATGGATAGTTGATGAATTTATGAGTTAACGATCTTCAAGTCATTGATTAGCATATTCTGTCATGATAATCTATAAATCGCTGGTGTGGGAACTGTTGTGAGATGCACAGAGCCAGAGAATATCTGCTGCATGAAGAGAGAACAGGGATAGTTTAGTTTAATTACGGTTATAACTTATGTTGTCATCTTGCTTTATGACATGCTATTGCATTTGTGTTCGTACTGTATCGCAATAAATGTGAAAGACGGACGACAGCTTGAGCGACTCCCAAATGTGCTCAACTACAACAACTCTTCCTCTTCTCAACATGTTCCCGGGGGCGGGGTTTATGTAAATGTTAGGGTTAGTGATGTCACTAACTCGCGAAGAAGCTCGTTGTAGTCTCTACCAGCCGTTTGTTGTAGTCATTAAAAAGTGATTTCTGTAAAAGAAAATATCTCCCTTTGCTTTGAACTTTGAGCGTTGTAACTTTGCAGATGTTGTTTATGTTTAACTAAAGTTAAAAAAGTCAAATCATAATCAACCATCCCTATAAGTCGTGGCCACGTTGTACTAATATATCCCCTTGTTTTAATTTAAAGGAACAAATTATTACAAAGAGGCCATCATTTACTAAAACTAAGATTTTATTAACTATAAACTAAGATTAATAAATACTGTAGAAGTATTGCTCATTGTTAGTTCATGTTAGCTAATGTTAACAAATGAAACCTTATATAAAGTGTTATCATATATTTTTACTTGTTTTAAGTATAAACTCAAGACTTACCAGTAATATCTTAAGTTATTTTGCTTCTCAAGTAAATGCATATTATTTAAAAAATATATTTAAATATGTTTAGGAATTTGTTCTGGAAAAGACAAACAAAATACAAAAAAAACAAGTAAGAAAATGCATTTTTGAAGTGAAGAAACGTACGGCAGCACAACACAGCTCCAGATATTACAGATCGTACACGTTCCTATCCATCAAACGCTACGAGTCTGTTTTTACTGTACTTTCCACTGCTTAATTGAATGTTCATACAGCAGAAGCACTTCAGCTGTTAATATTATAATCCTTTCATGCCAATGAAAGAGCTGGAGAGGGCGTAAATCAATATTTCATGCCCTGTTAACTGTATTTTATGGTTTTGTCAGATCTTTTTGACACTGAACTCAGTAAAAAAATAGCTGAAGACATCAAAAAGTTCAGAGGAAGAGAATGCGTACAAGAGTAAAGGAGGAAAATACGTTGGCCTATGCTATAGGCCTGTAATGCTGTAATGCTGTTATTTGAGGACTGTTATTTGAACATGTTCACTCAAACACACCTGTATCCCCTCATTCATCAGCTCTCCCTCATCTCTTCAGGCTGACAGCTTGTATTCCCTCCACATCGAGTCTTACATAAGCTGTTTTAATGGAGCTTTCCACTGTTTGAGCCCAGACTCATCATCTGTCTTCTGTACTGTACAGAGCTTTACATTATGCATACGAACCTCATCCTGAGAGGAAGAGATCAGAGACCCGACACACTGATTCCACACCATATGGCTGAGATACGGCTGAGATACAACTGAGATTTAGCTGATTAAAGTAATAAAAGTATTAAGAAAATTGTATCAATAGAGATTTAGCTGAAATATGGCTGACATGCAAATGAGATATAGCAGATTGAAGTAATAAAAGTATTAGAAAAAAAGTGCATCCGGAAAGTATTCACAGCGCTTCACTTTTTCCACATTTTGTTATGTTACAGCCTTATTCCAAAGTGGATTAAATTCATAATTTTTTTTCCTCAATTCTACAAACAATACCCCATAATGTCAACGTGAAAGAAGTTTGTTTGAAATCTTTGCAAATTTATTAAAAATAAAAAAAAATTTAAAAAATCACATGTCCATAAGTATTCACAGCCTTTGCTCGATACTTTGTTGAAGCACCTTTGGCACCAATTACAGCCTCAAGTCTTTTTGAGTATGATGCTACAAGCCTGGCACACCTATTTTTGGGCAGTTTCTCCCATTCTTCTTTGCAGGACCTCTCAAGCTCCATCAGGTTGGATGGGGAGCGTCGGTGCACAGCCATTTTCAGATCTCTCCAGAGATGTTCAATCGAGTTCAAGTCTGGGCTCTGGCTGGGCCATTCAAGGACATTCAGAGAGTTGTCCCGTAGCCACTCCTTTGTTATCTTGGCTGTGTGCTTAGGGTCGTTGTCCTGTTGGAAGATGATCCTTCGCTCCAGTCTGAGGTCCAGAGCACTCTGGAGCAGGTTTTCATCAAGGATGTCTCTGTACATTGCTGCATTCACCTTTCCCTCGATCCTGACTAGTCTCCCAGTTCCTGCCGCTGAAAAACATCCCCACAGCATGATGCTGCCACCACCATGCTTCACTGTAGGGATGGTATTGGCCTGGTGATGAGCGGCGCCTGGTTTCCTCCAGACATGACACTTGCCATTCAGGCCAAAGAGTTCAATCTTTGTTTCATCGGACCAGAGAATTTTGTTTCTCGTGGTCTGAGAGTCCTTCAGGTGCCTTTTGGCAAACTCCAGGCGGGCTGTCATGTGCCGTCTGGCCACTCTACCATACAGGCCTGATTGGTGGAGTGCTGCAGAGATGGTTGTTCTTCTGGAAGGTTATCCTCTCTCCACAGAGAACTGTACTGTTAACTGTGGGACCTTATATAGACAGGTGTGTGCCTTTCCAAATCATGTCCAATCAATTGAATTTACCACAGGTGAACTCCAAGGATGATCAGTGGAAACAGGAGCACCTGAGCTCAATTTCGAGTGTCATGGCAAAAGCTGTGAATACTTATGTGATTTTTTCGTTTTTTTATTTTTAATAAATTAGCAAAGAATTCAAACAAACTTCTTTCACATTGTCATTATGAGGTATTGTTTGTAACATAACAAAATGTGGAAAAAGCGAAGCGCTGTGAATACTTTCCAGATGCACTATAAATCTAGTATAAAAAATAATGTAATTAATAAAATGTTGTTTTATTAATAGTTGGTCTCTATGGATGATCCACTGTCCTGTACAAATATAATAAATATTGTATATATAATAGAACTAAAGCTAAGAATAATATTACATATACTGTATAAAAATTTGGGGTCAGTAAGAAATTAATGTTTTTATACAGCAAGGATGCATTAATTTGATTAAAAGACAAAAGATTCTATTTCAAATAAACACTGTTCTTTTGAACTTTCTATTCATCAAAGAATCCTGAAAAAATAAAATGTATGACGGTTTCCACAGAAATATTAAGCAGTTTTCAACATTGATAATAATCATAAATATTTGTTGAGCATCAAATCCTCATATGAGAATGATTTGTGAAGGATCATGTGACACTGAAGACTGGAGTAATGATGATAAATTCAGCTTTGATCACAGGAATAAATTACACTTTACTACATATTCACATAGAAAATATTTCAAACACATAGAGTAATATTTCACAGTTTTTACTGTATTTGTGATCAAATAAATGCTGCCTTGATGAGCACTTCTTTCAAAAATATTTAAAAAATCATAATTATCACACCTTCATGGTAATGACATCCCAAACATGACGATTGCATTAGATCTGACAAAACACTAATTTCAAAAGCAAAGGGCTTAGCCAATCACAACAGACGTTTAAATAGAGAGGTCTTAAAGACACAGTAGCACAAACAGCCTGTGAGAATGTAAGGACCAGAAAAGCTTGAAATTATATAATGGACCTCAAGGGGAAAATAAAATGCTTTTAAAGTTTAATACAGCAGTTACATCATAAATATATGTATATTATAATCTGTAAACCAGTGTAAATCCGCTGATCGCAGCAAGTCTCTCTCTCTCTCTCTCTCTCTCTCTCTCTCTCTCTCTCTCGCTCTCTCTTGCTCTCTCTCGCTCTCTCTCTCTGTGTGCTCTAGGGGCCCGGGGCTCCGCACACATCAGGGGCCACTCATGTCAGCTTTACAAGCCTAATTAACGAGCCATAAGCGCAATAATGAACGTTTCCGACATGTTAGTCTACGCTAAGAAAAAACTAAATTACCCACAGAGGATGCTGGAAGTTCCTGGAGCGTTCCTCAGGGACGGATGGGAGAAGAAATTGAATTTACAGTCCGTTATCTTTTCATTCCCGGACCTATGAGTTATATTCACCATCTCAGCGTCTGCTGCGCACTCACACACACACACACACTCGCACAGGAGATGGATCACTATTAATTAGTGTTCACGCCTGAACTGAGCTGCACTTTAGAGATCCTCCGGCCGACGCTCGGCTGCAAAGTGTGGCGTAATGACCGACTAAAGAGACTTTCAGAGCAGCGGACGCTGATCTCAGAGCCATGATGTCATCACCTGCAGATCTGAGGAAGAATGATCTGAGAACAAGGTGATTATTAACAAGAACAGCCAAACAGCAGTTAGTGGTAAGAAATTAAACATGCAGCCTATTGTTATAGTTATTTCTGAAGCAATATTAACAATATAACCTGTCTTTAACCTGGAAATAGCTTAAACACTGAATAGAAGACACACACCACTGATATATGTGATGTTGGTTTTCAAACTGACAGACGAGTCAGAATCATTTTGAGTCCAGCTAAAGTGTCTGTAAACAAGATACGACCCCAGGAACTCTAGCTAACGTTCTGCCAATGTTCCCCCAACGTTCTTCCTGTAACGTTAGTAGAATGTTTGTTTGGTCTTTAATAATGTTCTAAAAATGTTTATACATTGTTCATAGAATGTTTCTTTTTTCTGAGATGTTTCAGTTGGACGTTAGCAGAACGCTTTTTAAATGTTACAACTTGCTTCGGAATGTTCAGAGAACTTTCAAAAGTAACATTCTCATAATGTTTGCAGAATGATAAAATGGAATGTTCCATTATTGTTTGCGTCCCAGTTTAAAAACTGGACATTTTGAACATTCAGAGAACATTCAGAAAAAAAACATTTTCAAAACTTTAGCAAAACATTCTTAGAACACATTTTTGTTAGCTGAGACTTTACACTCTAAAAAATCTTGGCTTATTTTTTCAGTGTTTGGGTAGTTTTTGTGTTACCCAGATCCTGGGTCAGACGTAACAACCCAGTGTTTGGGTAGTTTTTGGGTCACCCAGCTCCTGGGTCAGACGTACCAACCCAGTGTCTGGGTAGTTTTTGTGTCACCCAGACCCTGGGTCAGACGTAACAACCCAGTGTTTGGGTAGTTTTTGTGTAACCCAGATCCTGGGTCAGACGTAACAACCCAGTGTTTGGGTAGTTTTTGTGTTACCCAGATCCTGGATCAGACGTAACAACCCAGTGTTTGGGTAGTTTTTGGGTCACCCAGCTCCTGGGTCAGACGTAACAACCCAGTGTTTGGGTAGTTTTTGGGTCACCCAGCTCCTGGGTCAGACGTAACAACCCAGTGTTTGGGTAGTTTTTGGGTCACCCAGCTCCTGGGTCAGACGTGACAACCCAGTGTTTGGGTAGTTTTTGGGTCACCCAGCTCCTGGGTCAGACGTGACAACCCAGTGTTTGGGTAGTTTTTGTGTCACCCAGATCCTGGGTCAGACGTGACAACCCAGTGTTTGGGTAGTTTTTGTGTAACCCAGATCCTGGGTCAGACGTACCAACCCAGTGTTTGGGTAGTTTTTGTGTAACCCAGATCCTGGTTCAGACGTAACAACCCAGTGTTTGGGTAGTTTTTGTGTAACCCAGATCCTGGGTCAGACGTAACAACCCAGTGTTTGGGTAGTTTTTGTGTTACCCAGATCCTGGGTCAGACGTAACAACCCAGTGTTTGGGTAGTTTTTGTGTTACCCAGATCCTGGGACAGACGTAACAACCCAGTGTTTGGGTAGTTTTTGTGTTACCCAGATCCTGGGTCAGACGTAACAACCCAGTGTTTGGGTAGTTTTTGTGTTACCCAGATCCTGGGTCAGACGTAACAACCCAGTGTTTGGGTAGTTTTTGTGTTACCCAGATCCTGGGACAGACGTAACAACCCAGTGTTTGGGTAGTTTTTGTGTTACCCAGATCCTGGGTCAGACGTAACAACCCAGTGTTTGGGTAGTTTTTGTGTTACCCAGATCCTGGGTCAGACGTAACAACCCAGTGTTTGGGTAGTTTTTGTGTTACCCAGATCCTGGGTCAGACGTAACAACCCAGTGTTTGGGTAGTTTTTGTGTTACCCAGATCCTGGGTCAGACGTAACAACCCAGTGTTTGGGTAGTTTTTGTGTCACCCAGATCCTGGGTCAGACGTAACAACCCAGTGTTTGGGTAGTTTTTGTGTAACCCAGATCCTGGGTCAGACGTAACAACCCAGTGTTTGGGTAGTTTTTGTGTTACCCAGATCCTGGATCAGACGTAACAACCCAGTGTTTGGGTAGTTTTTGGGTCACCCAGCTCCTGGGTCAGACGTAACAACCCAGTGTTTGGGTAGTTTTTGGGTCACCCAGCTCCTGGGTCAGACGTAACAACCCAGTGTTTGGGTAGTTTTTGGGTCACCCAGCTCCTGGGTCAGACGTAACAACCCAGTGTTTGGGTAGTTTTTGGGTCACCCAGCTCCTGGGTCAGACGTAACAACCCAGTGTTTGGGTAGTTTTTGTGTCACCCAGATCCTGGGTCAGACGTGACAACCCAGTGTTTGGGTAGTTTTTGTGTCACCCAGATCCTGGGTCAGACGTGACAACCCAGTGTTTGGGTAGTTTTTGTGTAACCCAGATCCTGGGTCAGACGTACCAACCCAGTGTTTGGGTAGTTTTTGTGTAACCCAGATCCTGGTTCAGACGTAACAACCCAGTGTTTGGGTAGTTTTTGTGTAACCCAGATCCTGGGTCAGACGTAACAACCCAGTGTTTGGGTAGTTTTTGTGTTACCCAGATCCTGGGTCAGACGTAACAACCCAGTGTTTGGGTAGTTTTTGTGTTACCCAGATCCTGGGACAGACGTAACAACCCAGTGTTTGGGTAGTTTTTGTGTTACCCAGATCCTGGGTCAGACGTAACAACCCAGTGTTTGGGTAGTTTTTGTGTTACCCAGATCCTGGGTCAGACGTAACAACCCAGTGTTTGGGTAGTTTTTGTGTTACCCAGATCCTGGGACAGACGTAACAACCCAGTGTTTGGGTAGTTTTTGTGTTACCCAGATCCTGGGTCAGACGTAACAACCCAGTGTTTGGGTAGTTTTTGTGTTACCCAGATCCTGGGTCAGACGTAACAACCCAGTGTTTGGGTAGTTTTTGTGTTACCCAGATCCTGGGTCAGACGTAACAACCCAGTGTTTGGGTAGTTTTTGTGTTACCCAGATCCTGGGTCAGACGTAACAACCCAGTGTTTGGGTAGTTTTTGTGTCACCCAGATCCTGGGTCAGACGTAACAACCCAGTGTTTGGGTAGTTTTTGTGTAACCCAGATCCTGGGTCAGACGTAACAACCCAGTGTTTGGGTAGTTTTTGTGTTACCCAGATCCTGGATCAGACGTAACAACCCAGTGTTTGGGTAGTTTTTGGGTCACCCAGCTCCTGGGTCAGACGTAACAACCCAGTGTTTGGGTAGTTTTTGGGTCACCCAGCTCCTGGGTCAGACGTAACAACCCAGTGTTTGGGTAGTTTTTGGGTCACCCAGCTCCTGGGTCAGACGTAACAACCCAGTGTTTGGGTAGTTTTTGGGTCACCCAGCTCCTGGGTCAGACGTAACAACCCAGTGTTTGGGTAGTTTTTGTGTCACCCAGATCCTGGGTCAGACGTGACAACCCAGTGTTTGGGTAGTTTTTGTGTCACCCAGATCCTGGGTCAGACGTGACAACCCAGTGTTTGGGTAGTTTTTGTGTAACCCAGATCCTGGGTCAGACGTACCAACCCAGTGTTTGGGTAGTTTTTGTGTAACCCAGATCCTGGTTCAGACGTAACAACCCAGTGTTTGGGTAGTTTTTGTGTAACCCAGATCCTGGGTCAGACGTAACAACCCAGTGTTTGGGTAGTTTTTGTGTTACCCAGATCCTGGGTCAGACGTAACAACCCAGTGTTTGGGTAGTTTTTGTGTTACCCAGATCCTGGGACAGACGTAACAACCCAGTGTTTGGGTAGTTTTTGTGTTACCCAGATCCTGGGTCAGACGTAACAACCCAGTGTTTGGGTAGTTTTTGTGTTACCCAGATCCTGGGTCAGACGTAACAACCCAGTGTTTGGGTAGTTTTTGTGTTACCCAGATCCTGGGACAGACGTAACAACCCAGTGTTTGGGTAGTTTTTGTGTTACCCAGATCCTGGGTCAGACGTAACAACCCAGTGTTTGGGTAGTTTTTGTGTTACCCAGATCCTGGGTCAGACGTAACAACCCAGTGTTTGGGTAGTTTTTGTGTTACCCAGATCCTGGGTCAGACGTAACAACCCAGTGTTTGGGTAGTTTTTGTGTTACCCAGATCCTGGGTCAGACGTAACAACCCAGGGGTTGAGTTATTTCAGCTTTTCGCGACCTCTTCAGGAGAGAGCAGTGCAGGTTTGGTAAGAAACAAATTTGGGAGTTAATTTGGTCCGGTCTAATATGCGATCAATTTGGAAATTCATTGCTTGTATTTGTTTAAATAATTTCGTTAAACTAATGATTAATTCGTTAAAAATGTGTTTTTCTTCAATAATATTCATTAAGTAAAAACTTCTGGAGGTTTATAGTGTTTGGTTTGATGGTTTTTGTTGATTGTTTGTTTCGTGGGAGTTCGAACTTGGTAAGTATTGGCTACTGTTTGTATATTTGAGGGGAGGATTGTTTTGGGTTAGGCTTTTCCCTGTTTAGGTTTAGCGGGGTATCCTTAACGGGATGCTCCGTTCTTTTTTATTTTAGTTTGTCTTGTTTGTACGGTGAAAGCAGTTGGAGCATTCGGGAACACGTCCGTGTTTTGTAATGGTTTATAGTGTATAAAAACCCGCTGCAAGTAACTGTACGAAGATTAGGGATGAGTTTAGGTAGCTTCTAAATTTAGTTAGAGGGAATTGCTTGTCCAATTTCTGTCCCTCAAATATTTTTGGTAAATGAAGTAGCTGTACGGTTGTCTGTTACAATGGCCTCAAAGGTTGAGGAAGGTTATTAGTGCTCCGTCTGAAGATTTGTTAAATGATTTTTCTAAAGATCAGCTAGTAGAACTTGCAACTCATTACAAAATGAATGTGTCATGTCAGGATAAACGTCTAAAAGATCATCTTAAAACCATGATATTACTTGAACGCGGAGTGTTAGAGTCTCAATCTTCAGAAGACGCGTCAACTTTTGTTAATGCGACATCAACACAGTCTCATTTAACATTTGAACAACAAAAACAATTGTTGTTAATTCAGACTGAAATGAAAATGTTAGACGCACAAACTCGCATTGAGTTAGTTACAACAACAGCAGTTTGATCTGGAACGCTATTGTTTGGATCTAATAAGACTGTCCTTAACTGGAGAACCGGTACGTGATTCAAGTTCGTTTGATACAGTGAGTAATTTGAGGTTGATTCCTAAATTTGACAAAAAAGAGGTTGAGAGTTTCTTTTTATTGTTTGAACGTGTTGCGGATGCACGAAGTTGGCCAGATGAAGAGCGCACACTTATGTTGCAGTCTGTTTTTACAGGCAGAGACCAAGAAGTGTATTCTTCACTTAGCGTAGAGGATGCTTCTGATTATACAGCGGTAAAAGCAGCAGTGCTGAGGGCTTACGAACTGGTTCCAGAGGCCTACAGACAAAGATTTAGGTTCTGGAAGAAAAGAGAAAAGCAGACGTATGTTGACTTTGTACATCTGTCCATTTTAATCGTTGGTGTGTAGCTTCTAATGTAAAAACACTTGACGATTTAAAAGAATTAATGAAGCTTGAACAATTCAAGAGTTCTGTTTCAGATCGTATTGCAATTTACATTAACGAGTGTAAACCTGACACGGCGTATGAGGCGGCCGTCATGGCTGATGAATTCTCATTGACCACGCAGCAGCTCGAGTTCTTACTAGAACCAGGAAGTATGACCATATTAGACCGGTTCTGGCAACACTGCATTGGCTCCCTATTAAACATCGTATACATTTTAAAATCTTGCTGATTACTTACAAAGCACTAAATGGTTTAGCTCCCCAGTACTTGAGCGAGCTCTTAACGCATTATACTCCATCACGTCTATTGCGGTCTCAAAACTCTGTCCAGTTGGTAATACCTAGAATATCAAAATCAACTGCAGGCGGTCGATCCTTTTCCTATTTAGCACCTAAACTCTGGAACAGTCTTCCTAGCATTGTTCGGGAAGCAGACACACTCTGTCAGTTTAAATCTAGACTAAAAACACATCTCTTTACTATGGCATACACATAAAACATTTTTAATTTCTATTATTCAAATCAGTTAAATGATTGTTTTAGGCTGCATTAACTAGGTCAGCCGGAACCGGGAACACTTCCCATAACACCTGATGCACTCGTTACATCATAAGAAGAATGGCATCTACGCTAATGTTAGTCTCTCTGTTTATCCCGAGGTTTACTGCAGTCGGCCGGATCCGGGCCGTATCCAGACCAGATGGTGGACCTTAGCCTGGACATGATGACCATATCCCTGAAGTGTCTGCAGAGACCGTGTCAATTAAACTCCCCCCTGTAAATGCCGCATCGACACGACATCCTCATTAAACCCGTCCCCGGCGTGACGACTACAATCTTTCGAATAATCCTACGAATATCTATTGATCTAATATGACTTCTGACCTGTAATGTTGCCAGAATCATAATCATACACTATTTGTTCGTCGGCCAGAGGAGAACTGGCACCCCGACTGAGCCTGGTTTCTCCCAAGGTTTTTTTTCTCCATTCTGGCCCTGAAGGAGTTTTGGTTCCTTGCCACCGTCGCCTTTGGCTTTTGGCTTGCTCAGTTGGGGACACTTAAATATTCAACTATATTACTGATCTGCCCGCATTGACACTATATGATAATTGAAATGAGCTGATGACATCACCGTTTTCTCCAGAGCGGCTATACAGCCGAATCAAATTCCGTTGCATTATTTTCCTGTTACCACTGTGAAGCTGCTTTGACACAATTAGCATTGTAAAAAGCGCTATATAAATAAAGGTGATTTGATTTGATTGACTCATAAAACTAATTTTGGTTACAGATCGGCTGGAGGGAATTTTCAAAAAGAACCTTGGCAAAAAATCTAGCACATTTTCCAGATGTGTGCGTGATTCACCGAGCACACAGTTGCACAGTTCTATTGAAGAAAAAGACAAAGCAAACATGTGTAATTATTGTCATGGGTTTGGTCACTGGAAGAACGAATGTCCGTTATTGAAAGCAAAAGCTGACCATTCTAACATGAAATCTAATTCTTTGTCTCCTGTAAAGTCTGTTGCTTTGGCGGTGACTGCTTCAACAGTAGCTGCATTTCCATTACCCTTCAAATTGTGCAAATTGAAATTGCGAATTGAAAATACGCCCAATGGAAACGCGCCAATTTTGCAAAAACTCACATATATCGCAAAAAAGAGGTGGTTTTTCAGGCAATTCGAAAAAAGGACATTTTCGCAAAACTGCAATGGAAACGCATTTACAGGTCACCTGGCGTACGTAAAAGTCGATCATTCGGTATGTTTGGACGGAAGACGAGAAACATAAAAGACAATAGAATTACAGGAGTTCTGGATTCTAGATAACAAAGAAATGCCACAAATGATCATGAAGACCTTGAAGCAGATATGAGGGAGAAACACACACACACACCTCATACGTGAAGTATAAGGGGCTTTCCTGACATTAATGCTTGGATAACACGCCTACGTCTCCTTCCAAATAATGGCTAGTGCGGTGGCGGGGGTATCCATAAACATACCAACATACGTGGCATAATTTTTGGAATGACTTATCGCGAGAGGAAAAAAATACGTTTTAGTCGCATAACATCGGTTAATGGAACCGATCATTTCACAATAGTTTTTTATCGACATTTAGAAAATATCGCAAAAGTTTTGCGTAAATCTGTAATGGAAATTGCTCGCCGTGTGTTTCAGCGTTTACTCCATTCGTTACAGAAGGCTCTGTTAGACTGGTAGATGCCACAAAAGGTGTACCAGTTAAGATTCTACGTGAGACAGGATCATCAGAAACCTTTGTGCTAGAGTCTGTGTTGCCTTTTACACCTGATTCTTATACTGGAAGTAATGTGTTGGTTAAGGGCATTTCTGAGTTGATTCAGGGAGAAGTGGAAGTGGCTGTTCGTTCCTGCTTGCCTGTGGAGGTAGTTCTGGGGAATGATTTGGCTGGTGATCGTGTCTGGCGAAATGATTCACCACATCTAGTGGTTACACCATGCCCGAAGATCTTAAAACGAGATGGTGATGAAAGTTCGAATGTGTTACCGTCTTTGTGTGATAACCCGATCTATGAGTAAAACACAAGCTGAGGTAAAACCTGAATCTGAGAAGGTGGTGAGTAAAAATCCCTTCAATTTTGTCAGTGTCACGTGATGAATCGATTGAAAAACAAAAAGCTGACTCAACTCTTGTTGAATTATTTGACTGAGTTGTCTCTTATAACACAATTGTGAATCTCTCATCCGGGTATTACCTAGATGAAGGATTGCTGGTTCGGAAATGGGTGCCACAGGGAGAGTTTGCAATTGGTGATCCCATGGTGCAAACTGTAATTTCCCAGTCTCTCCGGCAACTAATATTACAGGCCGCGCATGATACATCTGGCCACATGGGAGAGAAAAAGACGTACAAGTTACTTTTGAAACGTTTCTTTTGGTCGAAATTGAAACGTGATGTGTCTAAATACGTTAAATCTTGTCACACATGTCAGCTTACTGGAAAGCTAAATCAAATTTTAAAATCTGCTCCTCTTTATCCAATTCCAGCCATTAGTGAACCATTTGAGCATCGTAGATTGTGTCAGGCCATTGCCTAGGTCAAAAGCAGGGAGAGAATATTTGCTTACAATCATGTGCCAAGTAACTAGATATCCCGCTGCATATCCTTTACGTTCTGCAACGGCAAAACTAGTCATAAAGGCGCTGACCCAATTCATTTCAGTGTTTGGAATACCAAGGATTATCCAATCTGATCAGGGAAGTAATTTTACCTCTAATTTGTTTGGTCAAGTGTTGAAACAACTTAATATTCAACAGAATCTCTCCAGTGCTTATCATGCCCAAAGTCAGGGAGCACGGGAGAGATTTCATCAAACATTAAAATCTTTGTTGAGGTCGTACTGTGTTCAAATGGGTAAGGACTGGGAAACTGGTCTACCTTGGTTAATGATGGCGGCTCGGGAAGCTGCGCAAGAAAGTACTGGGTTCAGTCCGAACGACCTTGTTTTTTGGTCACGATGTGCGAAGTCCATTGGCTGTTTTATCAGCGGACTGGGAAAAGTCTGATCCGCCGAAAAATGTTTTGTCATGTTAGTGATTTTCGTAGATGAATTTATGGGGCGTGCCAGTCATCTCTGAACAAAGCTCAAGATCGAATGAAACGACTTTTTGATCGTCGAACAGAGTTGCGTTCGTTTCAACCTGGTACTGTTGTTGGATCACCGTTTCAGGCTAAGTTTGTTGGATCGTTTAGTGTTGCTCGTAAGATTTCTGATCTGAATTATTTGATTAATACGCCAAATCGCAAAAAAATTACGTGTGTCACGTAAATCTTTTAAAACCATATTATGCTTTTAACTCTTTCCCCGCCAGCGTTTTTAAAAAAAGTTGCCAGGGTTTTTGATCATTTTCACAAAAATGTAATGGCCCATACAATATTTTGTTGTATGAATATTCTGAGCATGCAATATATCAAAAGAAAGAACAGACCCTCTGCTTTAAACAAAAAAACGTTTTATTCTAGCTTCATGCATTGCTTTAAATGTGGGTAAGTTTCATAAAAAAAAGCAACATTTTGAACAAAAAGCTGAGGAAAATCACGTTTTTGTCAAAGACTACATCCAGATGTAGTTTAGCACCTAAACTCTGGAACAGTCTTCCTAGCAATGTTCGGGAAGCAGACACACTCTGTCAGTTTAAATCTAGACTAAAAACACATCTCTTTACTACGGCATACACATAAAACATTTTTAATTTCTATTATTCAAATCAGTTAAATGACTGTTTTAGGCTGCATTAACTAGGTCAGCCGGAACCGGGAACACTTCCCATAACACCTGATGTACTCGTTACATCATAAGAAGAATGGCATCTACGCTAATGTTAGTCTCTCTGTTTATCCCGAGGTTTACTGCAGTCGGCCGGATCCGGGCCGTATCCGGACCAGATGGTGGCCCTTAGCCTGGACATGACGACCATATCCCTGAAGTGTCTGCAGAGACCGTGTCAATTAAACTCCCCCCTGTAAATGCCGCATCGACACGACATCCTAATTAAACCCGTCCCCGGCGTGACGACTCCAATCTTTCGAATAATCCTACGAATATCTATTGATCTAATATGACCTCTGACCTGTAATGTTGCCAGAATCATAATCACACACTATTTGTTCGTCGGCCAGTTCGTTAAATTTCAACTATATTACTGATCTGCCCGCATTGACACTATATGATAATTGAAATGAGCTGATGACATCACTGTTTTCTCCAGAGCGGCTGTACAGCCGAATCAAATTCTGTTGCATTATTTTCCTGTTACCACTGTGAAGCTGCTTTGAAACAATTGCCATTGTAAAAAGCGCTATAGAAATAAAGGTGATTTGATTTGATCCAGATGTGATTCAGAGCGATGATCAAACACAGATGGAGTAGATCGAGTCCATCAACTCCCCTGGGCAGGCTCATTGGGTGAATGATGTGCACCTGTTTCTTCCTTTAGTAAAGCGGAGCCTTTGAGAGTCAAGGAAGAGCTTCGGGGAGTTTGAGAGAGCTACGAGGCGTCTAGCATTATCATGAGAGCGTCGTGAGAGCTGTTTGCTCCCGTTCATTTTGTGTTTGGTTTTTGTTATTGTTTGCTCATTTCATTTTTGCTGTTACTTTTGGTTCTGTCTGACATTTTAACATCAGTTATCAGACAGAAATTGTAGTTATTTTACATTGATTTACTGTTCTATATATTTTCTTATTTATGTAAATAAACATTTCTAGGGCTGCAACTAACGATTATTTTGATAATCGATTAGTTGGCCGATAATTTTTTCGATTAATCGATTAATCAGATAAAAAGCCCATTTTTTATTTTTTATTGACAAAACACACTATTCCCCATCCTGCCCAATGCTGTCCTTCAAACACACGTGTCAGCTGAGTGCTATGAAAACACACATAGTGAATATATCTACCATTACATACATTAACCATGGTTTTACATCGAATAAAACAAACAAAAATAATATTAATAAATAAATAACAGGGTTATTGTAGTTATTCAATGGTAACCACAAATTAACCATGGTTGTGCTTCAAATCCATAGTTTAACTACTATAAGGTATTTGTGTGGTTATACAAATGGTAATCAATACGGCAAAAACATGGTTTTATTATCTAATAAAAACATGGTAATTTCCGTAAGGGTATGTTTGTGCTATACAATATGTGCAAAAAATAAGTTAGTAAGCAAAAGGAGTTTAAATCCCTACATTAAAATGATATTAAAGAAAAACTAAAACACAAAAAACACAAACTCAGTGTTAGCAGATAAGAGGAATGTTCTGCAGGAACACACACACACACACACACACACACACACACACACACACACACACACACACACACACACACACACACACACACACACTCTCTATGGACACAGTACCTGTTACTGTCATTTCTTTATCCTGTAGAAACGTCTTACATTTATATTTAATTACACGCTGTTATCCCTTTACAGTCACTACTCTCATAAAATACTTGAATTACATGTTGACTTTTAAAACTAAATTTAGCGTCCAACAGCAGATATTTCAGCTAAATGAGTGTTTTTGCGCTGAATATTAATGTCTCCCTCTCGACTGCGTTCTGTCTGATTGACGCGCTCGTTCGGTGAAGTTTGAAGTTTAACACACACTGTCTGTCAGGACGCACTTTCATGCAAAATGGAAATACTGGCGTGAATTAGTAGCATTTACAGATGAGGATATAACTACTGTTCTCTATATAGATCAGTGGATATAACCTGTAAAATGAACGTTTTGCGCTGAGGACGCAGATGCATCTGTCAAATCGCATGAGAGTGTGTTAAACGCATTCGCTTGAAGCTGAAAATAAAGACTTCTCATGTTTTGGGCACTTGGATCATGTATCTTTCCTGCATCAGCTCACTCTGTTTCCTCCACTAGTTTTAGATGCATTTTGTCCATAAAAATGCGTTATTTAGTGCTGTAATTTGGCGCGACTGGTGGAAGCTTATCGTGCACAGAGGGCAGACCCGACTAATCGATAATGAGAATCGTTATCGATGATTTTCATTATCGATTATTATCGATTTTATCGACTAGTTGTTGCAGCCCTAAACATTTCTGTTGTAAACCTTATCAACCTACTATGTCCTTCACTCATTTGTGACGGCTTTGAGCCGGTCGTGACACAAAGCAACATACAGGGGTGCGATGTGCGTCACCTACACGAGTGTCACATCAGTCTTTTCATGTGATAGAGACGCCTGATGCCTTGCTCCTGCATAAAATTTTATTCAAAAAGATGCATAATATAAATACTAAGGATGTTAAAATATAACATCCTAACCGAACCCAGAACCGTACACTGGTTGTTTATGGACAGGTTATGGAGTCAGTCACCGCATATTTCAGCTATGAGAGAAACGCAGGGCGGCGGTCTGAAGTTAGACGTTCCCCCGCTGAACACGACACAAGCTCCGGCACGAGATCCAGCGCCGTTACCGTGGAAACGGGCCAACAGAGACTGCTCGATTACACTTGAATTAATTCTAAATGTTTAATTTTTACTTCTAATATTTGTTAAACGAGCTTAAATGTAGGCAATATGTATTAAAAACAATATAAAATATGCTATACTGTAAAATATGATCAAAAATAAAGGAATTATCATGCAAGCCAGTGGTTGTGTGGAGTATTTTTTTTTTTTAAAGTTTAGATGATTTAAGTTAATCCGTAAACATTAATTCATGTGTGAAGTAAAAAAAGAAGAAGCTAGTATTATAGTAAAAATGAATCAACTATGCTGGGTTAAATAAACAACCCAATTTTCTGTGTCAAATGAAC
>CM077181.1:905575-1008075 GCA_039654105.1 Coreius guichenoti
TATGTGTTGTATTATACATAATATTTTATATATTATAATATACGTTTACACCGTCACGTTTACACATTTACATTAGTCAGCAGTTTCTTGTGTAACAGTAAAAACACGTTTGGGTGATTTTCAAATGTGTTTCTGAATATGATCACATCTGGTCTGAATTCATCATGTTCTATAAAAGAAAAGGCAAATTATTGATGGCAGATGATCATCTTTTTGGGTGAACTATCCGGTTGTTTTCAGAAAGGCCCAGACTGATCACATGATGTCAATCAGGGAAGGCCTCGGCTTCAGGAACGGAGGCTGTAGATCAGAGACGCCAGCGCTGTTAATGACAGAGCAGAACTACAGCAGATCCGGGGCTCGTCCATCATTGCACTGAAAACTGGACGAGGATTTGGGCCGCTGTTGTTCACCGGTGTGAGACAAATGGAGCGCGAGTCGTGTGAGAATTCAGAGTGTCAGGCGCTGCCCACAACATGTCAGAACAGATTCAATCAGAGGACAAATAAAGAGCCACAACAGCAATGAACCCAGCAGAGCACTAAAAATACAACAACAGCGTTTGCTTCCTACAGTCTCCCACACTAACGTCTGCTTCAATAAAGTCTGATCATTTCACTGCTCAGCCTGATGATAACTCATCCAGAAATGCTCACAGAATTTTATTATTATTAATGCATTAAAATATTAAAATATATGCAGGTAAATATTGCAGTTTATTACTATTACTATTATTATTACAGTGTGAAATGATGCTTTGCTTATTTACAAATTAGATTATTACTATATTTTAATTCTTACATTTTTATTTTACAATACTGAGTTGGTAAGATTTATAGTCTCTTCTGCTCACCAAAGCAGCTTTTATTTGATCACAAATACAGTAAAATATGTGAAATAAGCTCTATTCTGTTCCATTCTATTCCGTTCTATTCTATTCTGTTCTATTATATTCCGTTTCATTATATTCTGTTCCATTCTATTCCATTGTATTCCATTCTATTCTATTCCATTCTGATATATTCCATTCTATTCTATTACGTTCCATTCTCTTCTCTTCTATTTCATCCCATTCTATTCTGTTCTGTTCCGTTCCATTCTGTTCTATTCCATCCATTCTATTCCGTTCCATTGCATTCCATTCTATTCTGTTCTATTCCGTTCCATTCTATTATATTCCATTCTGTTCTATTCCATTCTGTTCTACTCCATTCCATTCTATTCTATTTAATTCTATTCTATTCCATTCCATTCTATTCTATTCCGTTCTATTCTATTCCGTTCTGTTCTATTCCGTTCCATTCTATTCTATTCTACATGGCTTGAATGGATCATTATTTTATGTCCTCCATATAAAACTGTTGTGTGTTTTGCAAAATAAGTAAATGAATAAAATTAAAAATTATATAAAATTGAATAATAAATAATAAATGTTATTATCCTACATCCTATTATCCGTTTACACGGAGCAAACACCATACAGATTGGAAACACATAATTATATCTATTATTAAATTTTATATATGTATTGTATTATACATAATATTTTATATATTACTATATATATATTTACACCGTCACGTTTACACGTTTACACATTTTTATATGTGAATATATTATAAACTGTCATTTATTCCTGTGACTAAAGCTGAATTTATCATCATTACTCCAGTCTTCAGTGTCACATGATCCTTCAGAAATCATTCTAAAAACAGCGATTCTAAATTGAAATAATATTTAACAGTTTTTACCGTATTTTTGAGAAAAGAAATGCAGCCTTGATGAGCAGAAGAGACTATGTTTTTGGAGACTTTTGAACGATAGTGTGTGTATACTGTATATATATACACACACAGTGGGGTCCAAAAGTCTGAGAACACAAAAACAAAATGTAATTTAAACCTGGAAATAAATGATGTTTTAGCATTTTGAAAAACAGAAATTTCAAGTCACGTGATCAATGTCACTAATTTACTTACAAAGAATGATTTTATATCATTCAGATTGAGCTTTAGTCATGTTCATTTACAATCAACTCCTCACTGAAGCTCGTCACCAGCGCTGACAGTAAATCCACACACACACACACACACACAGAATCACAGCTGCAGCTCAAACACACGGCCAGTCCTTTCAGGACAACCAGGTGCCGAATCCAGCCGTACGACCATGACATCACCTGCGGCTTTACCGGTTCCCGAGCGGATCGTTATTACGGCGGGAACCTACGGCTTCTTTGATCTCAGCCGAGTCACGGCGAACCACGGCGGCCCGAACGGCCAAAACAGATGGCGAGTCAATGGAGGCAAGTGACCTAAATTAACGGCCACTCCAACACACGGAGTCACTCGCCCTGTGTGTGTGTGTGTGTGTGTGTGTGAGAGAGAGAGAGAGAAAGAAGGTTAATTACCTCCTCGTCCTTCACTGTCGGCCGGTTTCACCTGGATGGGCCGGTTCATCTGAATAAGAAAGAGAGAGAGTTGTTAGAACAGCATGTGTGTGTGTCAAGAAAACACACGTGCACATGAACACACATCATCCTGTGTGTCTGTGGCGTTTAATTCATTAAAAGCAATGATCTCCAGAGACGTGTGCTGATGCCCGACCAAACTACAAGCATTAGAGATATTAAATCAACTGAAAAATCTATCAGTCAATCAAATATAAATTACCCAACCGTCAACGTTGAAATGTGGGTGAAATAATGTGAAACAATGAAAAAACACTAATGCTGATGGATGAAAAAAGGTTCATAAAATATGTATAAATCAACATTAAAATTAACAAGATCTGTATGAAAAATAAAATATTGCAAATATCAACGTTTGCAAAATCGAAACAAAATTCAACAGTGAATCAACCTCAATCTATGATGTTTATTTGTCTGTGAATTATCAAAAATAATAAAATAATCATCAAATATAATCAAAATCACGCACTTTTTTATAGAACATAATATTTTGTTAATACATTAACACGGGTGAATAACTGGCAGGGTAACAAGAAATAAATATAAGAATATTTGATTATTAAATAAATAAGAAAATATATGATTATTAAATAAATATAAGGGAAAATAGACATAACCACTTTGATAATCACAAAATAACTGTCTCAAACTCAGATACTCAAAAGTCAGAAATCTTGAGCATAAACTTAGTAAATGTTGGCAGATTTATGCATGGAAAAAACAAAAATTCATTCTCTGAAAACAAGCCAAAATATCTCTAAGTAAATGTATTGTTTTATGGATGTTTAGATGTTTTTACGAAGACACAAAGACAAAAATACTGATAATAAAAATAATTTAAAATAAAGAGTTTTGGCTGCATGTGGCTCAGTTTGGTTCAGCTGAATCCGATCTGGTTCTGCTGGTAAAGGCGTAAGGTGTGTGTACGGTGGTGTGTGTGTCAGTGTACGGGTCAGACTGAGACCCGTGAGACGTTCTCTCTTTATTCTGATTTGTTCAGTCTCAGGACTCCAAACTTGTGTGATTGGTTGTAAAGCTCCAGAGCTGCGGCCCGTTAAAACCCTCCGAGTCGCGGCGGCAACAGGAGTCATTAAGCAGCGCGGGGTACACCGGGAGTTGCTAAGCAACCGGGCAGATCGGGTCGGCAGCCTGTTGGTCTACGGGCGAATTGGCACGCGCCCTTTTTCTCTTGCACCATTTTCCACCATTTTTCTCCATGGTGTGTCCAATGAGGTTAAAGGAAAAACTCCAATTATTCACCAGAACCCCCGAATGAAACCCTCCCCCCTCCTCCGTCCCACTTTAATGTCCTCTTTTACTCAGTTTGACAAAAAGTTTTGTGCCATCACTGAGAGCCGATGGCCAGATACACCAGATACACACACACACACACACACACACACCTGGATACGGCCCACAAGAACAGGTCTCTCGACCACACCTGAAAATGGAGAGAAATTCTGCTTGACCTCCAAGATGTTTCTCCACCCAAAAAAAATTTGCTAAGATACCAAAGTCTGCAATGAAAAGTCAAAGATCTAAATATGAACCAGAAAAATGCAATATTTAAAGCCGAGACATCAAGAGCAGCCTTAACAATAACATTTTTATTGCAATCACTAAAAAGTGAAACCACACCCAAAAAAGACCCCAACTATTATGACCACATAAAATAAAAACAATTACTAATTTTCACTCTTACATAAAATAAATAAATAATACATGATATGACAAGATTTACAGATGAAAATGACACACAACTGCATATATTGAGTTAAATAAGGAAATGCTCAGACTAACACAAACGCTAAAATAAAATTTTCTACATTTTAGAATTTTAAGAGGAAAAAATTAAAACCAAACGATTATTTACTTTAATTATGAATAGGTTTTTTCAAGTAGGACTTCCAAAGGTCAGATTCAGCTCATTCTGAAGATTCAGGTGTGTGTTTGAACACTGTCAGGTGTCTCACTGTATTCCTGCATCACCACACACACACATGCACACACACACACTCACTCGCTCACACACACACACTCTCTCTCACACACACACACACGTCTGCTCACGGCGAGTGTTCGCTCTGGCTGATGAAGCGTCTGAACTCATGAGCGCTGAAGGAGCCGTTCGCTCGAGCATGTTTTCTCAGATAGAGAAACACGGTGTGTGTCAGATTCATTAGAGTCCCAGTAGAGTTCAGTGCGCTCATGTGCTTCATCTCTGTCTCTCTCGCACCCTTTGGCCTCAAAAACCAATATGGCTCCCTGCACACACTCCTTAATGGCTTGATCAATGCTGACAAATAGGCCAGTGTCTTTATTACTCCACCGGTGCTGCTGTCTCACCTCCACACGCTCATCTGTCTCTCTATTACTCCACCGGAACTCCTGTCTCACCTCCACATGCTCGTCTGTCTCTGTATTACTCCACCAGCACACCTGTCTCACCTCCACATGCTCGTCTGTCTCTCTATTACTCCACCGGCGCTCCTGTCTCACCTCCACATGCTCGTCTGTCTCTCTATTACTCCACCGGTGCTCCTGTCTCACCTCCACACGTTCGTCTGTCTCTCTATTACTCCACCGGTGCTCCTGTCTCACCTCCACACGCTCGTCTGTCTCTCTATTACTCCACCAACTCACCTGTCTCACCTCCACATACTTGTCTGTCTCTCTATTACTCCACCGGTGCTCCTGTCTCACCTCCACACGCTCGTTTGTCTCTCTATTACTCCACCAGCACACCTGTCTCACCTCCACATACTCGTCTGTCTCTCTATTACTCCACCGGTGCTGCTGTCTCACCTCCACATACTCGTCTGTCTCTCTATTACTCCACCGGCGCTCCTGTCTCACCTCCACATGCTCGTCTGTCTCTCTATTACTCCACCAGCGCACCTGTCTCACCTCCACATACTCGTCTGTCTCTCTATTACTCCACCGGAACTCCTGTCTCACCTCCACATGCTCGTCTGTCTCTCTATTACTCCACTGGCGCTCCTGTCTCACCTCCACATGCTCGTCTGTCTCTCTATTACTCCACCAGCGCACCTGTCTCACCTCCACATACTCGTCTGTCTCTCTATTACTCCACCAGAACTCCTGTCTCACCTCCACATGCTCGTCTGTCTCTCTATTACTCCACCGGAACTCCTGTCTCACCTCCACATGCTCGTCTGTCTCTCTATTACTCCACCGGAACGCCTGTCTCGCCTCCACATACTCGTCTGTCTCTCTATTACTCCACAGGAACTCCTGTCTCACCTCCACATGCTCGTCTGTCTCTCTATTACTCCACCGGAACGCCTGTCTCACCTCCACATACTCGTCTGTCTCTCTATTACTCCACAGGAACTCCTGTCTCACCTCCACTTGCTCGTCTGTCTCTCTATTACTCCACCGGAACTCCTGTCTCACCTCCACATGCTCGTCTGTCTCTCTATTACTCCACCCGAACTCCTGTCTCACCTCCACATGCTCGTCTGTCTCTCTATTACTCCACCAGCACACCTGTCTCACCTCCACATACTCGTCTGTCTCTCTATTACTCCACCGGAACTCCTATCTCACCTCCACATACTCGTCTGTCTCTCTATTACTCCACCGGCGCTCCTGTCTCACCTCCACACGCTCGTTTGTCTCTCTATTACTCCACCAGCACACCTGTCTCACCTCCACATACTCGTCTGTCTCTCTATTACTCCACCGGTGCTGCTGTCTCACCTCCACATACTCGTCTGTCTCTCTATTACTCCACCGGCGCTCCTGTCTCACCTCCACATGCTCGTCTGTCTCTCTATTACTCCACCAGCGCACCTGTCTCACCTCCACATACTCGTCTGTCTCTCTATTACTCCACCGGAACTCCTGTCTCACCTCCACATGCTCGTCTGTCTCTCTATTACTCCACTGGCGCTCCTGTCTCACCTCCACATGCTCGTCTGTCTCTCTATTACTCCACCAGCGCACCTGTCTCACCTCCACATACTCGTCTGTCTCTCTATTACTCCACCAGAACTCCTGTCTCACCTCCACATGCTCGTCTGTCTCTCTATTACTCCACCGGAACTCCTGTCTCACCTCCACATGCTCGTCTGTCTCTCTATTACTCCACCGGAACGCCTGTCTCACCTCCACATACTCGTCTGTCTCTCTATTACTCCACAGGAACTCCTGTCTCACCTCCACATGCTCGTCTGTCTCTCTATTACTCCACCGGAACGCCTGTCTCACCTCCACATACTCGTCTGTCTCTCTATTACTCCACAGGAACTCCTGTCTCACCTCCACATGCTCGTCTGTCTCTCTATTACTCCACCGGAACTCCTGTCTCACCTTCACATGCTCGTCTGTCTCTCTATTACTCCACCCGAACTCCTGTCTCACCTCCACATGCTCGTCTGTCTCTCTATTACTCCACCAGCACACCTGTCTCACCTCCACATACTCGTCTGTCTCTCTATTACTCCACCGGAGCTCCTGTCTCACCTCCACATGCTCGTCTGTCTCTCTATTACTCCACCAGCGCACCTGTCTCACCTCCACATACTCGTCTGTCTCTCTATTACTCCACCGGAACTCCTGTCTCAACTCCACATGCTCGTCTCTATTACTCCACCGGAACTCCTGTCTCACCTCCACATACTCGTCTGTCTCTCTATTTCTCCACCGGAACTCCTGTCTCAACTCCACATGCTCGTCTGTCTCTCTATTACTCCACCGGAACTCCTGTCTCACCTCCACATGCTCGTCTGTCTCTCTATTACTCCACCAGTGCACCTGTCTCACCTCCACATACTCGTCTGTCTCTCTATTACTCCACCGGAACTCCTGTCTCACCTCCACATGCTCGTCTGTCTCTCTATTACTCCACCGGAACTCCTGTCTCACCTCCACATGCTCGTCTGTCTCTCTATTACTCCACCGGAACTCCTGTCTCACCTCCACATGCTCGTCTGTCTCTCTATTACTCCACCGGAACTCCTGTCTCACCTCCACATACTCGTCTGTCTCTCTATTACTCCACCGGAACTCCTGTCTCACCTCCACATACTCGTCTGCCTCTCTATTACTCCACCGGAACTCCTGTCTCAACTCCACATGCTCGTCTGTCTCTCTATTACTCCACCGGAACTCCTGTCTCACCTCCACATACTCGTCTGTCTCTCTATTTCTCCACCGGAACTCCTGTCTCAACTCCACATGCTCGTCTGTCTCTCTATTACTCCACCGGAACTCCTGTCTCACCTCCACATGCTCGTCTGTCTCTCTATTACTCCACCGGAACTCCTGTCTCACCTCCACATACTCGTCTGTCTCTCTATTACTCCACCGGCGCTCCTCCTGTTACCATACATGCTACATTTTATTTCAACACTCCTACAGCACAGAGGAGACAAGACAAGACTAGACCAGATGCAACAAGAAGAAATGAGAGAGATGATACAAGATTTGAGAGGAGACAAGAAGATAGGATCAGAGAAGAAAAGGCACAAGAGAAGATACAAGAGACGAGAAGAGATGAGCAACAAGATTGACACATGACACAAGGCGAGAAGATAAGAGAACAGCTGCCTAAGAGCGTCATGACACACATGACATTTACATTTACCTGCTCACAGGATGCTCTCTCTCTTTACCGTGGTGAGTGTGTGTGTGTGTGAGCTCTTTCAAATTGGCTGTCATGTCCTGTGGAGCGTGGAGAGGCCGACCCGTCTCAGACACACACACACGCAGTGGCAGCAGCGGCGCATGCGGTGCGTGTGTGGAGGCTGCTGTCAGGTTAAATGCAGCAGGAGGGTGTGAGGGATATTTTTAGATTGCAGCAGGTTTCCTTCTGGAAGAAGAAAATGAGTAAAATGACTTCAGAACATCATTTTCCGTCCCATTCTGTGCATGTGGCATCTCGCTGTCATTTTTCTCACTGGTGAAACTCTCCCGCTCACATAGTCACGTTCCGTGGCCCACCCACAGCGCCGCTGCGTCTACAATCCTGCCGGGTTTGTTTAGGCCTCACCGCAGCGGGTCGGCCCGGTCAGAGACGCCCGGCTGCTCCATAAAGCTCAGGATGGATGGGCATATAGATCACAGCTGGAGAGAGACGCGGCACACTACATTAGCTTTATGGGCCTTTTCTCTGCCAGAGAAAGAGATGGCGACAGACACACAGAGACACGACTAACAGATGACTCACAGAGACAGGAAACTTTATGAGGGACAGAGGTGAGAAAGACAAACACAGACGAATGAGACAGGGCACGAGAGGAGAGAAGGTATGAGATCAAACAAAAAGTAGAAAAAGCCCAGATGTCAGGCGCACAGAAACCAGTTCACTTATCTCAGCCTGATCATCAGTGCATCGGGGAGTTTCAGTATGGCAGTGAATGCTCTATACAGCATCAAGAAAAAAAAAAAATATTGAATTACCGATTCCAATTTGGTGCAAAATCTTAGATAGTGTGATTCAGCCCATAGCGCTGTGTGGAAGTGAGGTTTGGGGTCCACTCAGTGAACAGAGCGACACTAGACGGGACAGACATCCAACAGAAGCCCTGTTGGATACAAGCCCTAAAACTACAAAGAAAAACACCCAGTAATGCATGTAGGTCAGAATTAGGCTGATTTCCATTGATTACTAATATGCAAAAAGATCCCTCAAATTCTAGATGCATCTGAAATCGAGTCCCACAAAAACGCTACATTTTAAAGCATTACAAACAGGGCTTGAAATTAACAGCCAAATGCTGGTAAAAATCAACTGTGGTGGGTAACGCTGTCAAATCGCTAGCCAATTTGGCGGGTTACTTATTATGTTTACTCGCTTTGCTGAGGAAGTTCGTGTAAGCCAAATCTGCACAGATTTAGAGCAAATACTCAACTCATGAGTCATCATGATATATTAAATACAGCATATTGCGCAAAATCTGCGCATATCTGGCTTACTTGAACATACACGTCACTACGCAACAAATAACGGCGCACTTGTTCATTTGCATTGAAGCAATAGCGAAGATTAAAAGAAACATAATAATGTGGTGATACTTGAAAAACAGCACTTCCTTACTGATACAGAGGACTCGGAAGATGAGAGCTCTGAGGACATCTGAGCATTTGGTTAACAGAAAAGACATTGGTATTTTATATTTAGCAGACCCTGGCTCATCCTGAGGCCATAGGTTTGTTTTGTGTGGTGTTTGATGTTCTTTGTACTGTATTGATCTGTCCACCTAAAATACATTTTTGGTGATAAGGCTGAGAATGAAAGAGGAAGTGAGGAGGTGGATTAATGTATGAAATCCAAATTTTATAATATATAAATGTGTGTGTGTGTGGGTACGTATGTATGTATGTATATAAGCTGTGACATGGTTAATCTGGTTTATTTTTTCTTTTCTTTTCTTTTTTTTTTTGGCTAGTAGCAGTTCTGAATGGCCGGTAACTTAAAAATTTAGTAGCAAAATTGGCTGGTGAGTGAAAAAGTTAATATTTCAAACTCAAGAACTGTCCCCTCAGTCAGCTGGGTCTGAGACTTACTAACCCGACTAACCCTACTAACACTAACCAGTCTCAGACCAGCACATCAAAAATACATATCTGGAACATTGGGATCAGGAAACACACAGTAAATTAAAGCTGCAAGCAACGATGAAAGGGCCCTCGCACCCGTGCCACCGCCACCCGGTGGCTTTAGGAAAATTAGCAATATGCATTTAAGTGTATAAAAATAGGACGACTACGTCGGTCATTTGTATTTGCCACACTTCCTGCTACCAGCTGGTGGCGCTATGACTGTAACTGAATATTGGCATGTAGATGTCTTCAGGTCAGGACTCTAATAAAACGTGAAGTTTGGGGCAGATCGGACATTGTATGCCCGAGTTAAAACAACTTCCTGTTTCATGGCGAAACATCGAACTTTGTGAGGCCGCCACGGACACGCCCTTCAGGGAAAACTCAAGATATTCACAATTTAGATTAGACTGACCAAATATGATGTTGATCTGATCAAATCTCTAGGAAGAGTTTGTTAAAGTACAACGTCTGGAAATGGCAAAAATTGCCCAAATTTTGCAGAGAAAATTCAAAATATCTCACTTCCTGTTGGGATTTTGGATTTTGCTTCCAGGGACTTTTTTGTAGGTATTGGGCTGTTACATGTGTGTACCGAATTTCATACTTGTACGTGAAACGTAGCGCGAACGGCGCTTAAATTAAATTTTGTAGGTGCCGCTATTGAGTCATTTTGCCACACCTAATTCTGAAACCCATATCAGATGTACATTTTCACCACTTCTGACGCGTGTGCAAAGTTTCATGAGTTTTCGAGCATGTTTAGGCCCTCAAAAATGCGTTTCATTTCGGGGAAGAAGAAGAAGAAGAATAGACAGAGCAATTCCAATAGGGTCCTCACACCATCAGTGCTCGGGCCCTAATTACAATTCTATCGAACTCTAAAATCTAATTATGAATTGAGTGTCAGAGACACAAAGCACAGATGGATCCTGACCAAGTACATTCATTTTTATTTTTCCTGCTCATATAAATGCTTTTTTTGAATTGAAATGAGAAGAGAAAAGAAATTAGATTAAGCGAGGTGAGAAGAGAAATGAAGAGAAGAAAATAAAATGAATGAACAGAAATGAGAAAAGATGAAAAGAGAATAAACAAGTAGAGATGAACAGATGAAACATAATAAAAGGAACAGACAAGATGAGAAGAAAAGAGAGACATGAAGAGCAAATGAGAATATACTAGAGAAAAGAAAGAAACAGAAGATCTCAGACAAACACATGAAGAGAAGAACACAAGAGAGATGAGGAGAATATTTCATGACAACAGCCACACTGACAACACGCCTGTAATAACTCTCTCACACACACACACACACACACACACACGAGTGATCTCACATTAATCTGACTGATAAATATAACACTCAGCACTTTGATGAAGTGCCACAATTATTGTGAAGACGAATGTGTGTGTGTGAAGATAAACGAGTGGATTCGCCCTTGCTACAGGAGCAGATCTCAGCGCAGAGGAACGCGGCTCATTACCAGCCACGAGTCCGTCTTCCACAGATGCGTTCATGCTGACGAACAGCCACACACACACACATCACATGATCAGTGATGACATGAAGACACATTCAAAGAGTCTCATAAACGTGTAGCTTCTGTTTGAGTTGTTCTGTATCTTGAAGTGGGCCATCAACAGCTGCAGTATCATTAGCATCGCCTGAGGATCAGACTGAAATAAAGCAGCAGAAACGCGGAGACGCGGATGAGACGAGACAGCGACTGGCTCTCAGGCACACGTGTGATTCCAGCCGAACAAACACAGACCGAGAGGTGTGAAGGCATTGCCGAGCGTGTCTGGAGATAAAGCTTTTTTATATAGAGATCATCTAGCTGGTACAACACAAAAATAAATCATAGTGCATGTTATTTTGAAACAACGAATTTCATTTTTTGACCAACGTCTCCTGTGGATGTTTATAATTGCATCAAACGATTCATAATAAACGAGTCTCTACAGCTGTAAATATTAAACAGGCCTGTTGTTGCCAAATGTAAAAAATGGCAGGAAGAAAACAAGATAATATACTGTACATTTTGCAATGATATGAGATTTGCTATATACTGCCCCTAGAGTTGCCAACCATTCTGTATAATACAGAATCGTCCCGCATTTAAGGCATCAATAAAGCGTCCCGTATGAAAGCTATACAGAATGCAGTTAGTCTCGCGTAGCCAGAGCTTCGGACTGACGGCAGAAGCTTTCATTGGTCAAGGCCCAAGAGGACGTTTGACTGACATGTAACGCAACCAATCACAGTTCGATTTGTTCCGCGTCATGTTTAGGGGCGTGAAAATGTAAAGTTGATGTCCCTGCAATAACAGACCGACGTGCATCTATAAATTATTAATTCAAGAACGTTGTTCAAGTTTACCGCAACAATGGAAACCGCAAACTTCACATACTTTTGTAAAATCCAGCGTTTAGCTGATCCTGGTAAGCGCTCACTATCACAGTTGTAAACACGACGGCGTTCTTCTTCCACGAGGGGGTTTGGCGTCACGGCATTTGTTTCCAGGCGGGCCGTTAAAGAACGCAACACACAGACGTCTCGCGGACATCCTGTAGAATTCAACTAATCAGATGACGACTTCGGAAACTCCTGAAGTGTTTCCAGATAAGTGTGCCATACGCATCAGACGTTCAGCCAACGGTCCGTGGGCGAGACGTCTGATTCTGAGACTACGTGTACTCAGGCATGCACTCTTGAGAATTCATCATTCCTGTGAGACAAATCATTGGTTGATAGATGAAGGCTTTAAGACCCAGCAGAATCCTCTGTTCCGGATTCACATGGCAAATCCCTTTCATTGTCCGCGTTTTGATTCCGGCAAATCAGTTTGGGCGAATGCAAACAACGTGATTATTGTTCAACATTCAGCCACGCAAGAAAAGGGGGAAGACGTGATCCAAAAGGGAAGTTGTCTTTCATTATTGTAAGTTAATGTTGTTAAATAGAGAAAAACATTTTACATACAAGTAACTTTTAGCGTATTCTTGAACCTCATTATTGAAACACAAAATAACCATTCTCTTTAAGTTCTCTTTAAATGAAAAATATGCATTTTCATTTATTCATGCATGGTTGCAATAACATTTAGTTCAAAATTTTAAGTGACATTGTTTATAAAAATGTTATATTGGCTGAAATTTCAGTTATTATGATTTCAAATTTTATGCCATCTGTATCTTCCTGACAAAACAAAACAAAAATTTTAAGTTTATCATTTTGAATAGAGGTTGATGATATTTAATATCAGTTGGTGTAGCTAGAAAATGGGTAAAATTCAACAATTTGAACATGGAGCCACATTATATCTATGGGATTGAACCATATAGGGCCTTTAAAATGAAGATTACAAAAGAAAAGTTTATTAAGAATGAGAATCTAGAAGGATATTGAGATATCGTTAATACTTTTAGAGTTACAGGCATGCAAACCTTGGAAAAATACTATTTATGGCACTCAGACAGGAATGTTCAATTGTGTTGAATTGTGAAAAACGAGATATTTGTTCTTCAGAAAATGTGCGACCATTGAAAATGTGTACCAATTTACTCATGGAGCCACATTGAGATCCCTAAATCTCTGGGAATTAACCATACTGGGCATTCAAAATCCAAAAGAAAAATTTGTTAATTAGAACCTGCGAGAATATTAAGATATCTTTATTACTTCTTGAGTTACAGGCATGCAAACTTGAGGCAAAAAAGTGCTTTTTCCAGTTTTTGAACGGTCACCGTTGGCATATAATGAAACAAAGATTGCTAAAGTCAACAGATTTCACTAATAGACCGACCAATCTCTGTGTGAAAATAAAATAATGATGCTGCCATCTTTCTAAAGTCATTTTTACACCCCTGTAATTTGGCTCTAAATCTGAAAATTGTCATCCTGACCCTCTACAAAACAGTGGATTACTCAGTCAATATACATCTGTGACATTTAATATTTAGGCTTTCATCTTCATTTATGTTTGTCTTTCTACAGAAAAAAAAATTTGAGCCGTGAATGTCCCTTTTTCTGTTCCATATTTTCCTATAAAGAACCACAATTGTCCCGTATTTTCCTTTCCAGAAGTTGGCAACCCTAACTGTCGCTTTATGCAACTATACATTATGTATGGGAATAAAGTTGGATATACTTTAATATCAAACTTTCAATATAGATCTGTGCAATAATATTAATATTATAAATACATATAAACAATCACAGCCCAGATTTGCTAGTAAATGTTTCAACAAGGCAGAAGCAAAAGTTCAGCTTCATTCACCTTATTGCAAAGGAATCACATGGTCTTTCACAACAGATCACTGAGTTCACAATATGCAAGTTCATATTTCTTTTTCTCAGCTCAACAAAAAACAGCATTTTTTGTGCAAGTACAACAACATAAAGTGCAAGATTTGGTGCATTTGGTCTGACTGTGTATTTCATCATCCTCATGCTGCCATAGAGGAGAATCCGAGCCAAATTCACAGCACAAACTAAAACTGTAAAGCCCAAATTTGCAACTTATGACTCAATGCAATGAGCTTCCACGAATAATCTTTCACCAACTCCGGACACAAATAGCACAGCGCAGATCGTCTGAGGAGCGTCTGAGTTCATATTAGTCACGTACAGCAAAATTCAATTGTCAATTCAATATGATGTAAAGTTTTCTTCTGTCCTATACACTAAGAGTTCAGCAATTTATGCGAGTGACAACTGCATTCTACAACAACTGATCTATATAAGTGGCACACACATAAACTTAAAGCCGCCTCCCAAAAAAAAAGATAACAAATGTTGTCTAACAGTACACCAATCAGGCATAACATAATGACCACCTTCCTAATATTGTGTTGGTCCCCCTTTTGTTGCCAAAACAGCCCTGACCCGTCGAGGCATGGACTCCACTAGACCCCTGAAGGTGTGCTGTGGTATCTGGCACCAAGATGTTAGCAGCAGATCCTTTAAGTCCTGTAAGTTGTGAGGTGGGGCCTCCATGGATCAGACTTGTTTGTTCAGCACATCCCACAGATGCTCGATTGGATTGAGATCTGGGGAATTTGGAGGCCAAGTCAACACCTCAGACTTGTTGTTGTGCTCCTCAAACCATTCCTGAACCATTTTTGCTTTGTGGCAGGCGCATTATCCTGCTGAAAGAGCCACAGCCACCAGGGAATACCGTTTCCATGAAAGGGTGTACATGGTCTGCAACAATGCTTAGGTAGGTGGTACGTGTCAAAGTAACATCAACATGGATGGCAGGACCCAAAGTTTCCCAGCAGAACATTGCCCAAAGCATCACTGCCTCCGCCGGCTTGCCTTCTTCCCATAGTGCATCCTGGTGCCATGTGCTCCCCAGGTAAGCCACACACACGCACCCGACCATCCATGTGATGTAAAAGAAAGCGTGATTCATCAGACCAGGCCACCTTCATCCATTGCTCCGTGGTCCAGTTCTGATGCTCACGTGCCACTGTTGGCGCTTTCGGCGGTGGACAGGGGTCAGCATGGGCACCCTGACTGGTCTGCAGCTATGCAGCCCCATACGCAACAAACTACGATGCACTGTGTATTCTGACACCTTTCTGTCAGAACCAGCATTAACTTCTTGAGCAATTTGAGCTACAGTAGCTCGTCTGTTTGATCGGATCACACAGGCCAGCCTTTGCTCCCCACGTGCATCAATGAGCCTTGGCCACCCATGACCCTGTTGCCGGTTCACCACTGTTCCTTCCTTGGACCACTTTTGATAGATATTGACCACTGCAGACCGGGAACACCCCACAAGTCACACTTTGTCACACTTTCAAAGAAATCGGAAATCAGAATTGGCCAAGACAATTGCAATTGGTGCATCTCTAACAACCACATTTATAAACAATCTATGCAGTGTATACCGAACCGAATAACGAATTGTCTATGCCGTATTTAAACACGCATCAGAGATGTTTCTCTCTTTTGTAAGCGTGGTGCAAGAAAACCACAGGGAAAAAGGTACGAACATTGAGTCACTATAGTTGTCAGATCTAGACAAACAGCGAACAAGCCCAAAATACACCCAAACAAATCCAAATGCTTTACATTGATAACAAGACCAAAATATCACGAATCGAACCTGCCCACTTTAGTAACTCCATAAACATGATTGCTTTATCAGCCCAAGGTGTCAATCATCGCATTATTGAGCCATGTTCCGTACAAACACAGAATGATAATTTAGGGGATTTAATTCCATATTCAAATGCGGTTGTCACCCCTGAAACTGTACTGTGTGTACGTGGCCATTGACATTTCTGAGACTCTGAGTCTCTAAAACATATTTCCAGAAAGCTTTGATGGAAGAAAATGCCATTTGATGAAAGACGCAACAGAAAGGCTGAATCGAGAAAGTAAGTGATAAAGAAAGAGAAAATGGCATTTGCAAAACAAGCGGCTTCTTATGCAAATGCATGCTAATTTATGCAAGCATTGCCATGACAGCGGCAGAGGCTGCGTTGATTGGCAGATGCAGGTCTGTGTGGATTTTTAGTGCGAGTTAGCCGCGGCCGTCTGCTCCTGTTCAACACACAGAGAAACCTCAACCCATCTGATCCGCACAGACAACACCGCCGAAAACATCAGCTCATGATGAGGACGCACACACCTGTCCCTCGGTCATGTGACTGACGGGAGGACGTCTGTTCCCTGCTGCAGTGCATGAGCTGCTGACAGTCACAAAAGTTTTTCAGAAAAAGGCTCTATTCTCAGTCTCTTCATCCACAAAACAGAACTGCTCTAATTGCTTTAATATTTCACAGAAGACAAAATGAATTATGCATCTGTTAACTATATTATTAAAGGAACGTGTGACTCTTGAAAGTGAATGAAACAGCAGCTCATCTCTGAGAAACACTGAGAGACGGAGACATGATGAAGATCCAGACGGATCCTGGTGGACAGAAGAATCAGACAGATTCATATAGTCACCACAACTACTCATTTCTGTAATGCAAAATATAGATGTCAATTGTAAGTATTTATACATTATGGTATTAGTAGTAGCAGTGCTATCTTTAATTTATTAAACTGCACTGATTTAATAAAAATGAAATAAAATGTATTTTAAAGTGTCCCTATTATGCTCCTAATCTTGTTTTGGAGTCTCCTACAATAGGTCAAAAAACACTTTAATCTTCTCATAATGTACATTGCACATCACGTCATTTCTCAGAGAGTCTGAAAACGGTTTGATCGAAGATCCAGTCTCTCTAAACCCTGCCTTTCCATAAGCCTACTCTGCTCTGATTGGTCAGACGGCCCAGTCTGTTGTGATTGGTCTACTCTGCTCTGATTGGTCAGACGGCCCAGTCTGTTGTGATTGATCTACTCTGCTCTGATTGGTCAGATGGCCCTGTCTGTTGTGATTGGTCTACTCTGCTCTGATTGGTCAGACGGCCCAGTCTGTTGTGATTGGTCTACTCTGCTCTGATTGGTCAGATGGCCCAGTCTGTTGTGATTGGTCTACTCTGCTCTGATTGGTCAGATGGCCCAGTCTGTTGTGATTGGTCGACTCTGCTCTGATTGGTCAGATGTTCCAGTCTGTTGTGACTGGTCTACTCTGCTCTGATTGGTCAGATGTTCCAGTCTGTTGTGACTGGTCTACTCTGCTCCGATAGATCAGATGACCCAGTCTGTTGCGATTGGTCTACTCTGCTCTGATTGGTCAGATGGCCCAGTCTGTTGTGATTGGTCAGATGGCCCAGTCTGTTGTGATTGGTCGACTCTGCTCTGATTGGTCAGACGTTCCAGTCTGTTGTGATTGGTCGACTCTGCTCTGATTGGTCAGCTGTTCCAGTCTGTTGTGACTGGTCGACTCTGCTCTGATTGGTCAGCTGTTCCAGTCTGTTGTGACTGGTCTACTCTGCTCTGATTGGTCAGATGACCCAGTCTGTTGTAATTGGTCTACTCTGCTCTGATTGGTCAGATGGCCCAGTCTGTTGTGATTGGTCAACTCTGCTCTGATTGGTCAGATGGCCCAGTCTGTTGTGATTGGTCGACTCTGCTCTGATTGGTCAGATGTTCCAGTCTGTTGTGATCGGTCGACTCTGCTCGGATTGGTCAGATGTTCCAGTCTGTTGTGATTGGTCGACTCTGCTCTGATTGGTCAGATGTTCCAGTCTGTTGTGACTGGTCTACCCTGATCCGATTGGTCAGATGACCCAGTCTGTTGTGATTGGTCTACTCTGCTCTGATTGGTCAGATGACCCAGTCTGTTGTGATTGGTCGACTCTGCTCTGATAGGTCAGATGTTCCAGTCTGTTGTGACTGGTCTACCCTGATCCGATTGGTCAGATGACCCAGTCTGTTGTGATTGGTCTACTCTGCTCTGATTGGTCAGATGACCCAGTCTGTTGTGATTGGTCGACTCTGCTCTGATTGGTCAGATGTTCCAGTCTGTCATGATTGTTTTTATGAGATTCACTTTACCCAAAGACATCAAGAAAATCAATCAATCAGAGCAAAAATTGAGTAAATGTTTTCGGTTCACAGGCGCTTCTGTCCTCTGATTCAGACTCTTCTGTGTGTTTCACAGCGTCAGGATACACCAGGGAGATTTTAATGATTAATGATTGCTCTATTCGTCCAATGGCTAATTAACGAAAGTTAATTATGTCTGCTCGGCACGCGCCGTTCCACACCCTGTACAGATAACGCGAGGCCGGAAACCGTATCATGCTACGCAGAGAGCTCCGAATGAAACAATGAGATATCAGCCGAGAAACATCTGATAAATCAGAAATGAAGAGTGAAAGAAAGAGAAGACAAGAGGTGTCTCTCACACTGGTGTCAATGTCGACTCGTCTCGACAGAGGAGAATGTTATTACTCATGTGCTGCTCTTTCAGAGCTCAGGAGAATTTCATTTATCACATGTGTCTCCTAACAAATGAGTTAATAGTTGTCATCCAGTAAGAGTACAGCGCTATAAAATGAACTTGGATAGAGGCTCAGATTATTTGATGAGAAAAGTTTGAGTTCATCTTGGCATATCTGAGACATTGTTGCAATGTTTTATGAAACCCTAGACGAGACATGTGTGAGAAGCAGAGACTTTAGCAAACTCTGCACTAATTCTCTATATATCTCATTGCTACACTGCAAAATATTATTTTCATGATTTATCATCACAACTTTTTTCCTTTGTCAAATCAACTCAATATTTTGAGCTTCTGTTGATTAAACCTCTCTTTCATTGTATTAACTCATTTTTTTAGGTTAGTTACCAGGTTAGTTACTTAACAGTTAAAACAACAATCATTTTTAGTGTATCAAGAAAAAAAAACGCAGCTTTCTAAGAGAAAGAGGCAGCATCTGTGATTTTCTGTGGGTTATTCGTTTAACCCTCTGGTGCTCTTCGGCTATTTTTACCGAAAAATGTTACGTTTCGTTCATCGGAATGGTATGAAACTTGGTAAAGGTTTTGGCATTTGCTATGTGAACACAAATAAAATCATGGGCATGAATCGAAAAGGTTAAATGTAGAGTTGCACTGATCGACCGGCCAGGAATCGGAATCGGGCGATTTTCCGCATGATCGGCCCAGATCGGTGACCATCCGGTTCCGAGCCGGTTTTTGTTGCCAGCGGCACAGGCAATAACGTCAACTGTGCGTTCTCGCTCTCTTCTCTCCGTCGGCGAAGTAACACACACACCCGCCTCCTCTCACTCACTCGTCTCATTCGCTCCCGTTAAATAACGAACGAACAAACAAACAAACGAACGGCGCAGACGCGCGGTTTCATTTCACGCATTTCACTGATTATCTCTTCATCACGGCACCTGTTAGTGGGTGGGCTATATTAGGCAGCAAGTGAACATTTTGTCCTCAAAGTTAGAAGCAGGAAAATGGGCCAAGCGTAAGGATTTGAGCGAGTTTGGAAAGGGCAAAATTGTGATGGCTAGACGACTGGGTGAGAGCATCTCCAAAACTGCAGCTCTTGTGGGGTGTTCCCGGTCTGCAGTGGTCAGTATCTATCAAAAGTGCTCCAAGGAAGGAACAGTGGTGAACCGGCGACAGGGCCATGGGTGGCCAAGGCTCATTGATGCACGTGGGGAGCGAAGGCTGGCCCGTGTGGTCCGATCAAACAGACGAGCTACTGTAGCTCAAATTGCTCAAGAAGTTAATGCTGGTTCTGATAGAAAGGTGTCAGAATACACAGTGCATCGCAGTTTGTTGCGTATGGGGCTGCATACCCACAGACCAGTCAGGGTGCCCATGCTGACCCCTGTCCACCGCCGAAAGCGCCAACAGTGGGCACGTGAGCATCAGAACTGGACCACGGAGCAATGGAAGAAGGTGGCCTGGTCTGATGAATCACATTTTCTTTTACATCATGTGGATGGCCGGGTGCGTGTGCGTCACTTACATGGGGAACACATGGCACCAGGATGCACTATGGGAAGAAGGCAAGCCGGCGGAGGCAGTGTGATGTTTTGGGCAATGTTCTGCTGGGAAACCTTGGGTCCTGCCATCCATGTGGATGTTACTTTGACACGTACCCCCTACCTAAGCATTGTTGCAGACCATGTACACCCTTTCATGGAAACGGTATACCCTGGTGGCTGTGGCTCTTTCAGCAGGATAATGCTCCTGCCACAAAGCAAAAATGGTTCAGGAATGGTTTGAGGAGCACAACAATGAGTTTGAGGTGTTGACTTGGCCTCCAAATTCCCCAGATCTCAATCCAATCGAGCATCTGTGGGATGTGCTAAACAAACATATCTGATCCATAGAGGCCCACCTCGCAATTTACAGGACTTAAAGGATCTGCTGCTAACATCTTGGTGCCAGATACCACAGCACACCTTCAGGGGTCTAGTGGAGTCCATGCCTCGACAGGTCAGGGCTGTTTTGGCAGCAAAAGGGGGACCAACACAATATTAGGCATATATTAGTCATAATGTTATGCCTGATCGGTGTATATTACTATTGTATAGTACTATGCCCTATTGTATTACTATTATACTGTATAATGTATGTCTTAATGTAATACTACTAATAATAACAACAATACAATAATTTGGGGAACAATAAAACGGATTTCATAGGGCCCTAAATTCTCAAACAGCTTGTGAGTACCAAAATGAGTGTCTTTTTGCACTTATAAGGGCAAAAAATACACACAGAATGGTGTCAAAATGCCCGTCTTGGCGAGTATTGAGTTAAAGAAATGCTTAAATTTAGCATTTCAGAAAAGATTTTTGTTTGTATATGCTGTCAATTATAGTTCTTTGAAAGAAAATCTAAATCAGCAAAATTTGGAATCGGACAAGAAAACTGCAATTGGTGCATCTCTAGTTCAATGGTCCTGAAAAGAACAGTCACACTTGTATTGTTCGCAGTCAAAAATGAGCGCATTGGAAATGAATGTTAAACGAATTTCATCTAGTGGAAGCGATTGGTACTGCGCCCAAACAAACTCTTACAGAAAGCTCATTTTTTGAGATGTCAACCTCAAATTTGGAATACAACTTGTTTAGATTAATGGCTTTGGTTATCTCGCTGTTTAAGAGTAAAATGTGTTTTGGAAAATACATATTTCATATAACAATTAAAAAAATAGTATTTTTGTGCATTTTTCATAGCAATTTATGTACAATTCTATAACATTAATTTCACTTTTTAACTTTTTTTTCACTTCAGCAATAATCTGCTAAGTGTTGTCTTTAAAAAGAGACCAAACTTCAGTCTGTGCTCCAAAAACTACCGATGGTTATTAAGCAAAATGAGGGCAGGTTAGACGTGTATCATGATCCTGCAGGGAAGAAAAACCATAAAAGAAATCACACTAACATCGCAGTTGTTTCTTCTAGACATACAGTGAGGGAGAACAAGTATTTGATACACTGCCGATTTTGCAGGTTTTCCTACTTACAAAGCATGTAGAGGTCTGTAATTTTTATCATAGGTACTCTTCAACTGTGAGTGACGGAATCTCAAATTGACGGATTTTCAAAAATCCAGAAAATCACATTGTATGATTTTTAAATAATTAATTTGCATTTTATTGCATGACATAAGTATTTGATCACCTACCAACCAGTAAGAATTCCGGCTCTCACAGACCTGTTAGTTTTTCTTTAAGAAGCCCTCCTGTTCTCCACTCATTACCTGTATTAACTGCACCTGTTTGAACTCGTTACCTGTATAAAAGACACCTGTCCACACACTCAATCAAACAGACTCCAACCTCTCCACAATGGCCAAGACCAGAGAGCTGTGTAAGGACATCAGGGATAAAATTGTAGACCTTCACAAGGCTGGGATGGGCTACAGGACAATAGGCAAGCAGCTTGGTGAGAAGGCAACAACTGTTGGTACAATTATTAGAAAATGGAAGAAGTTCAAGATGACGGTCAATCTCCCTCGGTCTGGGGCACCATGCAAGATCTCACCTCGTGGGGCATCAATGATCATGAGGAAGGTGAGGGATCAGCCCAGAACTACACGACAGGACCTGGTCAATGACCTGAAGAGAGCTGGGACCACAGTCTCAAAGAAAACCATTAGTAACACACTACGCCGTCATGGATTAAAATCCTGCAGTGCACGCAAGGTCCCCCTGCTCAAGCCAGCGCATGTCCAGGACCATCTGAAGTTTGCTAATGACCATCTGGATGATCCAGAGGAGGAATGGGAGAAGGTCATGTGGTCTGATGAGACAAAAATAGAGCTTTTTGATCTAAACTCCACTCGCCATGTTTGGAGGAAGAAAAAGGATGAGTACAACCCCAAGAACACCATCCCAACCATGAAGCATGGAGGTGGAAACATCATTCTTTGGGGGATGCTTTTCTGCAAAAGGGACAGGACGACTGCACCGTATTGAGGGGAGGATGGATGGGGCCATGTATCGCGAGATCTTGGCCAACAACCTCCTTCCCTCAGTAAGAGTATTGAAGATGGGTCGTGGCTGGGTCTTCCAGCATGACAACGACCCGAAACACACAGCCAGGGCAACTAAGGAGTGGCTCCGTAAAAAGCATCTCAAGGTCCTGGAGTGGCCTAGCCAGCCTCCAGACCTGAACCCAATAGAAAATCTTTGGAGGGAGCTGAAAGTCCCTATTGCCCAGCGACAGCCCCGAAACCTGAAGGATCTGGAGAAGGTCTGTATGGAGGAGTGGGCCAAAATCCCTGCTGCAGTGTGTGCAAACCTGGTCAAGAACTACAGGAAACGTATGATCTCTGTAATGGCAAACAAAGGTTTCTGTACCAAAGATTAAGTTCTGCTTTTCTGATGTATCAAATACTTATGTCATGCAATAAAATGCAAATGAATTACTTAAAAATCATACAATGTGATTTTCTGGATTTTTGTTTCAGATTCCGTCACTCACAGTTGAAGAGTACCTATTATAAAAATTACAGACTTCTACATGCTTTGTAAGTGGGCAAACCTGCAAATTGGCAGTGTATCAAATACTTGTTCTCCCCACTGTAAGTGAGTTTGAACTGAGAGCTTTGCTGAAGTATCCAGCTTCGCAGATGCTGTCTCATCGTATGACACAGATCAGATGAGCTCACATTCATCTGTTCAATAATCAAATGAAACAAGCATCTCCAGTGTTTCTGTCTCACTATCATGTACATGTACGTCCTGATCAGTGTTCTATGAAACAAAGGAGTTGAGTATATCTGCTGTCTGTTTAGTGTTCCACATCATTTGCTTGTGTAATTTGCTCTATGAGCCTTTAACGAGTAATTTAATTAAAGCAGCTCTAATGAAACTACACATTAGAGTTCAGCTGCCATTAACTAGAGACAGACAGACAAAGTCAGCAATGTATGTCATTAAGTTTCCTTTTGAAATTAAATTTGTTTAAAATTGTTAGTAATGGCGGTACTTTAATGAAAACATAATGCAGCCATAAACAATAAAAAATGTATATCTCGCAATTCTGAATTTACAACTCGCAATTCTGAATTTACAACTCGCAATTCTAAATTTACAACTCGCAATTTACAACTCGCAATTCTGACTTTACAACTCGCAATTCTGTATTTACAACTCGCAATTCTGAATTTACAACTCGCAATTCTGACTTTACAACTCGCAATTCTGAATTTACAACTCGCAATTCTGAATTTACAACTCACAATTCTGACTTTACAACTCGCAATTTTGACTTTACAACTCGCAATTCTTACTTTACAACTCGCAATTCTGAATTTACAACTCGCAATTCTGACTTTACAACTCGCAATTCTGAATTTACAACTCGCAATTCTGACTTTACAACTCGCAATTCTGAATTTACAACTCGCAATTCTGACTTTACAACTCGCAATTCTGAATTTACAACTCGCAATTCTGAATTTACAACTCGCAATTCTGAATTTACAACTCGCAATTCTGACTTTACAACTCGCAATTCTGAATTTACAACTCGCAATTCTGACTTTATAACTCGCAATTCTGAATTTACAACTCGCAATTCTGACTTTATAACTCGCAATTCTGATTTTACAACTCGCAATTCTTACTTTACAACTCGCAATTCTGACTTTACAACTCGCAATTCTGACTTTACAACTCGCAATTCTTACTTTACAACTCGCAATTCTGACTTTACAACTCGCAATTCTGAATTTACAACTCGAAATTCTGACTTTACAACTTCCAATTCTGACTTTACAACTCGCATTTCTGAGAAAAAAAGTCGCAATTATCTTTTAAAATGTTTTATTCTGTTGCGGAAACAAGCTTCCATAATTTACTAATACATTATTAAAACTAAAAGTTGTATTTGTTAATCAGCTGACATGAACAAGGTATTTTTATTATCTAATGTTAACAAAGATGAATAAATATGATAACAAATACTCATTGACAGTTAATGCAATTATTGTAAAGTGTTACCAAAGTATGAATCAACATCACAACATCATGTTATCATGAAAAACAGTAAAAGCCCTTGCATGATGCATCAGATGTAAATAATTAATTTTAATAGTGTTTATTGTGCAATCCCATCATGCTTGAAATGCAGCGACTGTATTATTTACAGTGAATGAATGCATGAAAACCTCGACTGCCAGTGATTTACAGTGAATTTAACAGTGGACAGGTGTGTGTGTGTGTGTGTGTGTTGCTCATTAAATGCTCTTCTAGTGTTGTGTGTTGTTTCTTCTTGTCAGGAACATGTGCATGTACCAATTCAGTTCATCAACTCACTATCTCACACACACACACACACACACACACACCAACACACAGGATGAATAAAACATGTGTTGGTCAGTGAGGCGCGTGATGAAACGAGCTGGAGCTGCTACAACAGGATCCGTGTAAAGACATCAGACGAGTGTGTTTCATGTAAATGCTGTCTGGTGATCACAGTCAGACTCCATTAGGATCGTTTGTGTCACTAAACACAGCAGCATAACCTGGGGTTAAAGGTCACCGTTAACCAAGAACAGAAGTCACTTAATGATGAATTACAGACACACACACACACACACACACGAGTGCAACCATCACTGAGCACCAGTGTTTGTCTATTTTTACGGCGCGTATGACCCTGACTGTGTTTAAAATCAAACCACATGACCTCAGTGTGGCAAAAACACACATTCCTGATGCAAAGTGTGTTTACGTGATCTGAGACGCTGCCGTACATGCAGTGAGACTCACAAGTTTGACATTAGAAGCTAACAACACAACGCTCTTATAAGAATACAAATACACAGTAGTCCATTTTAGATTTATCAGTGTTTTTTGTTACAGAATGAAATATATTTACAATTAAAATATCTCACTGAACTGGCAACCTGCAGCCGATTTTTAGATTTAAAGTCACCATGAAATCAAAATTGATCATTCTTGTTTTATTATGGAATATTGCTCTGTTTATACTAAATGATTTATCGGTGCACATCATTATTGTTTTAATAATCTTGAATCAGAATAACTTCATCTCTTCTCTGATGACGAGGGCGGGGCAACCTGTCACTCACATGAGATCCACCAATAGCAAACCACAACCATCCAATCAATTCCCCACAGACAAAATCAAGCCCCGCCCTACATTTGTTCTTGTTTGAGAAGCGTTTCACTCGGATATACGGCACTATAGAGAAGAAAAGACTAGATTAAAAAACAGTGTTGTCATGTTTTTTCCAGAAAGAAACAGAGGGCGAGAGTATATTTCATGATGTCATCTGCTGGTGCCCGAATCAGTGTTCACGATACGGATTCATGTCGTAGGGAACTAGGAGTCAGAATGAGACGCAGCAATCATTTAAAGGGGTGGTTGATTATGATTTGACTTGTTTAACTTTAGTGAGTGTGTAATGTTGCTGTTTGAGCATAAACAACATCTGCAAAGTTACGACGCTCAAAGTTCAAAGCAAAGGGAGATATTTTCTTTTACAGAAATCTCTTTTTAAGGACTACAACAAACGGCTGGTAGAGACTACAACGAGCTTCTTCACGAGTTAGTGACATCATTAACCCTAACATTTACATAAACCCCGCCCCCGGGAACATGTTGAGAAGAGGAAAAGTTGTTGTAGTCGAGCACATTTGGGAGTCGCTCAAGCTGTCATCCGTCTTTCACATTTATTGCGATACAGTACGAACACAAATGCAATAGCATGTCATAAAGCAAGATGACAACATAAGTTATAACCGTAATTAAACTAAACTATCCCTGTTCTCTCTTCATGCAGCAGATATTCTCTGGCTCATCTCACAACAGTTCCCACACCAGCGATTTATAGATTATCATGACAGAATATGCTAATCAATGACTTGAAGATCGTTAACTCATAAATTCATCAACTATCCATTCAGAAACGTCCTGTCTCATTCTACATGTTGTCTCTTCTTCTTGAGTCTCTCCATCATTGTCTGTCTTGAACACAAAAGGCTGAACAGTTTCGGACATTTTCAGTGTGTGTCTGTGTGAGGTAATTGGAGCTGCTAACACGAGCTCTTGAAGCTCCGCCCTCTTCTAGAAAGGGGGCGGGAGCAGCAGCTCATTTGCATTTAAAGGGACACACACAAAAACGGTGTGTTTTTGCTCACCATCAAAAAGTGACAATTTTAACATGCTTTAAAAAATGATCTGTGGGGTATTTTGAGCTAAAACTTCACATACACACTCTGGGGACATCAGAGACTTATTTTACATCTTGTAAAAAGGGGCATTATAGGACCCCTTTAACTTTTCACTGAGCGTGTCACAATTCATTATGCATCTGGATTATCCATGAAGGACACGTGTGGTGCTGCCTTAGAATTCGGTCAAAATAAAGTGTCATATAAAGAAAAAATTTTATATGTTTGCTTTATGCATGTGCATCATGAGCACCAATGATGACAAACCTGTTCATTGAGAACAAAACACATAAAACTACTCTCAGAAATGCTTCAGGAACATGTTATAACACAAAGATGATAAAGTGACGTGGAAAACCTGCAGACCTGTTTGTGAAAAGGCATCAGAGAGTTTATAACGTCTAACAGATTAAATGCAATGTGTTTTACTGCAATGTTAATAAACGCAAATGCAAAAGCCACGTCGAACATTGTAAACACAACACAGCACATTAACCGCTGGAGAGAAAAAGAGACACAAACGGTGAGATGTGAGAACTTTCAAACAACAACAAGACACGCTGCCGCAATGCCAGCTGGGAAATTTTGCTGGAGAAAACACGAATTGAGCGGCCAATCGGATTGCAGCGCTCAGTGATTGCACACCTTTGATAGGCTGAACGCTGAGTGAAAAAACTGGGCCGACTCCCTAAAGACCACCAGAACATCAGCCAATCACGATGAAGGAGATTTTACTTGAGTTCACCTCCACAGCCATGCAAACCTTTCACACGTGTACCAAAAAGATTGTCCCAGATAAAGATGAGATGTTTTGATCTATGGATGCAACTCAAGTTACACCTGTGCTCAACTCTGCATTAGAAACACATCCCATTTGTGCTCAGGTTTTGCAGCCCATCAATAATGTTACCACATCCAGACAAACTCAAACAACTTAAGACATACTTACAATTTTTAGTGACTTTCCTTGTAAACCAGCAGCTACAGTATTAGCAAATGATTCAGTCAGGTGTGTGTGTGTCTCTTTAAATACTGGGATCAGATCATCATAACTCATTATACACACTTTCTTGTTCCTTCGTTCCACAACATAAAAACTGGAGGCCTCGTTTCTCCTTGAAACCTCAGAGCTGATGTGAAGAAATCCTGCAGATCACAGCGTCCGATGGTACATTACCATAGTAAACAACCCGTTTTACTTCCATAACACAACGTGTTTTCAAATGAAACAGACTGATACGGTCACACAAAAACAAAATATATAAATAATGTAACAGTTTTTAAACAAAGCATCTAATATGCATTCATATGCAAAAGTTATATTTCTTAGTGTAAAATTAAATACATCGTTTAAAGTTTAGGGTTGGTAAGATTATTTCATGTTTGTGAAAGTCTTCTGCTCACCAAAGCTGAATTTATATGATCAAAAATACAGTAAAAATAGTGAAATATTATTACAATGTAAAATAGCATTTTTCTATGTTACTATATTGAAAAATATAATTTATTCTTGTGATCAAAGCTGAATTTATTTGACTGAAAATACAGTAAAAATTGTGAAATATTATCATTTAAAACAGCTGTTTTCTATGTGAATATATAGTAAAATGTAATTAATTCCTGTGATCAAAGCTGAATTTATTTGACTAAAAATACAGTAAAAATTGTGAAATATTATCATTTAAAACAGCTGTTTTCTATGTGAATATATAGTAAAATGTAATTAATTCCTGTGATCAAAGCTGAATTTATTTGATTAAAAATACAGTAAAATTGTGAAATATTATTACAATGTAAAATAGCGGTTTTCTATGTGAATATATTGAGAAATATAATTTATACTTGTGATCAAACATGAATTTGATCTAAACACAGCAGCATAACCTGGGGTTAAAGGTCACCGTTAACCAAGAACAGAAGTCACTTAATGATGAATTACAGACACACACACACACACACCACTGCAACCATCACTGAGCACCAGTGTTTGTCTATTTTTACGGCGCGTATGACCCTGACTGTGTTTAAAATCAAACCACATGACCTCAGTGTGGCAAAAACACACATTCCTGATGCAAAGTGTGTTTACGTGATCTGAGACGCTGCCGTACATGCAGTGAGACTCACAAGTTTGACATTAGAAGCTAACAACACAACGCTCTTATAAGAATACAAATACACAGTAGTCCATTTTAGATTTATCAGTGTTTTTTGTTACAGAATGAAATATATTTACAATTAAAATATCTCACTGAACTGGCAACCTGCAGCCGATTTTTAGATTTAAAGTCACCATGAAATCAAAATTGATCAATCTTGTTTTATTATGGAATATTGCCCTGTTTATACTAAATGATTCATCGGTGCACATCATTATTGTTTTAATAATCTTGAATCAGAATAACTTCATCTCTTCTCTGATGACGAGGGCGGGGCCACCTGTCACTCACATGAGATCCACCAATAGCAAACCACAACCATCCAATCAATTCCCCACAGACAAAATCAAGCCCCGCCCTACATTTGTTCTTGTTTGAGAAGCGTTTCACTCGGATATACGGCACTATAGAGAAGAAAAGACTAGATTAAAAAACAGTGTTGTCATGTTTTTTCCAGAAAGAAACAGAGGGCGAGAGTATATTTCATGATGTCATCTGCTGGTGCCCGAATCAGTGTTCACGATACGGATTCATGTCGTAGGGAACTAGGAGTCAGAATGAGACGCAGCAATCATTTAAAGGGGTGGTTGATTAATGTGGTGGTTTAATTTATTTGATTAAAAATACAGTAAAAATCATGAAATATTATTCCAATGTAAATCATCTGTTCTCTATGTGAATATATAGTAAAGTGTAATTTATTCCTGTGATCAAAGCTGAATTTATCATCATTACTCCAGTCTTCAGTGTCACATGATCCTTCACAAATCATTCTGATATGAGGATTTGATGCTCAACAAACATTTATGATTATTATCAATGTTGAAAACAGTTGCGCTGCTTCATATTTTATTTTTCAGGATTCTTTGACGAATAGAAAGTTCAAAAGAACAGTATTTATCTGAAATAGAATCTTTTGTAACATTATAAATGTCTTTACTATCACTTTTGATCAATTTAATGCATCCTTGTTGTGTGTGTGTGTGTGATTTAATCACCCCTGGGGTCGTGAGAGGGCGAGCAGGAGAACGGATGAACATGATAGAAAGAGACAAGTGCAACAAAGCAAGAGAAGGAGGAAGCGCACTCGTCTCCCCTTCAGCTCTTTTTGTCCACTCTGATTTCAGGCACACTATTAAACAGGTTAACCGCTGCAGCGCTCCAATACCACATCAAAAATAAGTGCATTGAGTTATTAAAGGTAATGTATGACATCACGTATGCAGAGGAGAGACGCTGACCTTTACGTCACCCACGGGCGAGAGACACGGACTGAATAACTTCATCTGTCAGCCGCCATCAGCATTAACCCTCATCTGCGGCGACTGAAGCTGTTCTCGGTCCTGACGTCAGCGCTCATATCGTCCAGCTAAACCACTAAACTAAAGGTTTAGAGTGGACTCGATCCTCAACACGAACCCCAACCCACATAACATGAGCAAAACAATGAAGACACCAAATAAATCATGGTTGAAATCATGGTAAATCACAATTTACTACATGCTATTGCTAATCAGTCTCATTCTAGAGATCGTTTGATTGGACAAACATTTCTACAGTACGAGATGAGTCATCAATATCATCAAAACAATAATAAACATATGCATTTAAAATTAGCAGTCTGGCAAATAATCATTTCTTTATTATAATAATTATAACTAATATATAAATATAAACATAGTATCATATATAATATATGCATTTAAAATGAGCAGTCTGGCAAATAATAATAATATAATTTACAGACTGCAAAATTATCATTAGTATTATTATTGTTAATAATAATAATAATAATAATAATAATAATAGTAAAATAAGAAATAAGCAAAAATGTAGAAGATATATGCATGTAAAATTAACAGTCTGGCAAATAATATAATATAATTAATAATATAATATGATAATAATATAATTTACAGACTGCAAAATTATCATTAGTATTACTATTGTTAATAATAACAATAATAATAATAGTAAAATAAGAAATAAGCAAAAATGTAGAAGATATATGCATGTAAAATTAACAGTCTGGCAAATAATATAATATAATTAATAATATAATATGATAATATAATTTACAGACTGCAAAATTATCATTAGTATTATTATTGTTAATAATAATAATAATAATAATAGTAAAATAAGAAATAAGCAAAAATGTAGCAGATATATGCATGTAAAATTAACAGTCTGGCAAATAATATAATATAATTAATAATATAATATGATAATAATATAATTTACAGACTTCAACATTATTATTATTGATAATAATAATAATAAAATAAGAACAGTTTAGCAGATATATGCATTTAACAATGGCAAATAATAATATATTTACAATTTACAGATGTCAAAATGATTATTATCATTAGTATTATTAAGAGATAAGAATTAATAAAGAAAAGTTGATACATGCATTTAAAATAAATGTAATTGATAAATAATAAAATACATTTGAAAAATAATAATAATAATAATAATATAATTTACCCTTCAAAGTTAATAATAATATTAATAACAGCAATAATGATGATAATGATAATAATAATATTAATTTTGCAGTCTGTAAATTATATTATTGTCCATACTGTTCATTTTAAAAGCATATATCTGCTTCTGATTTCTTTTTACTACTATTACTAATAATAATAATAATAATTTTGCCAAACTGTACATTTAAATGCATATTTCTGCTAAGCCTTTAGTAGTATAGATGACCTGAAGTCTAATAAGCAGCTAAACCCCTACTAAACTCGGCTCTGAATGTTGATGGGTTTAATTAAACAATCATTAACAGCCACTTCACTCATCTTGTGCTGCAACTCAAAGAAAATGTACAAATATTTAAATTCGAGGAAAAAGAAATCATTAAAGGCTCAATGAGGCGAGATATCAGTTAATTAAACAAGCAAACAAAAGCAAATCGTTTTGAAAGCGCATCCATGAGCTCGTGATGGAGGTACGGCCGTGTGCGGTCTGTCGTTTCTCATCGTCCGCACTAATTCAATGATGGAAAGGTCATCGGTGGATCGTGAGCGCATGAAGACGCTGCCGTACCTCAGGAGGAGAGATTGAGATTGAGTGTTCAAAACACTCGCTTTAAAATCTGATTTCTTCTGATCTTATAAAGAAAGAAGAAATGTATTGCTAATACGGCGCGGGATCATCTGTCTGTCTGTCCCGCCATCTGCCCTTCAGCTCTCGCCGTCTCTGCACAAGTAAAACAGCAGGTAATGAAACAGATGAGAAAAATACTTTAACAATCTCATCCGTCACACACACGCTCCTCAAACCAGGGACTGTGGAAGCCGCGCGTTTAGAAGCGCGTGTAGTTTTACTGAAGTGTTTCTGAAAACACAGAGCATCCACTGCAAATGAAGATCTCTTAGAGGACAATGACTTGAAGAAAAGTGTGTGTGTGTCGTGAGCTTGACGAAAGGCTGAAGTTAAATTGCATTACAGACGTGACAGTGTGTGTGAAGTGCAGCGCACGACTGGAGAAATGTTACAGCGGATTACATCAGCCACAGTCCTGCCTAACAACAGCCCAACACACACACACACACACACAGACACACACTCCTGCCTGACAACAACACACACTCCTGCCCAACACACACACACGCACACACTCCTGCCTGACAACAACACACACTCCTGCCCAACAACAGCTCAACGTTCTACCACACGAACTACCTGTTGGTCCTCCTTTCTTTTTCTTGAGTTCATGAGTGTGTGTTTAGTCCAGGGGTTTTCAGGTTCTAAGGGTCCTTCTTCAGGTTTATACATCCAACATTAAGTATAGCCAATTTAAGTTTGGAAACAATATGTTGCATTTATAATGTCACACTATTTATCTAACAGTTTAAATGTTTTTTTCCATACATAAAAATATAGAGATGGATTTTAGGAAGGGGGTCCCTCATAAAAGGTTCATCATATTTGGGGGTCCTTGGCATCATAAAGTTTGAAAACCCCTGGTTTAGTCTACAGACAGCAACACATCTCAGCATTCAAAACACAAACACACACATTTACTTGGACTTTTGTTTGACCATTATTACATGTTCATCTCTCTTTAGTGTATGATGTTGCTGTTTGAGTAAGAAAAAGCTCCAGTTCTTCTCTCTATCAGTGTCAGTGTTTCTGAACTCCTGAAACGCCTCCATTGTAGTCTTGAGTTTCTTCCGGGAACCAACACGTCACAATATTCCTCATTATAATAATTCATACGCAGAATAAAGGGGCGGGGCCTGGTTGAGTTCGTTAGTAGTGTGTTGAAACCATAGACTGTGTAAAACAATGGACGTAGTGTCCGTGATGTCACCCGTAGGTTTCTGAAGAGCATTTTTGAAGCCTAAAGTGGGCGGAGCCGGCCGGCGCCATCTTGGCAGCGCATCACTCCCGGATAACCAAAAATGGGCAAAGAGGCGGGACATGGGTGGAGCTGAGGTGACTGACTGCTGAAACCACGCCCACCTAGCTCGACGTGATCAAGTTAGCTCAGGCTAAGGAGCTAATGCTATATGCTTTGACGGTTGGCATGGAAGATGGAAGATAATTGAACATTTCCAGCTATTTATGAAATGCAGGCGTAACATTATATGACAATGTTTCAGACAGTTTTATCCAGTGTATGGTTTCAGCCTACAGCTAATCACAATCTGTCGGATTCTGGAGTGTAGTAACATTTTAAATAAAATTATAAATAATAAATAAATTATTTTAAATAAATTAATAAATAAAATTATATTAGAATTTCACGCACTGGAAAAAATGGGGCCCTTGGACGGTCTGTTAGTACAATTATTAATATATTATTTAATAATTGTATGAAATAATCCTGAAAAAAGCACAAACATGGCAGAAATGCTAAATTCAGCGGCTGGGATTAGCTGAGGTGACGTGACGGCTAACAGACAAACGGCTAGTAGTGACAGCAGCGGCAATCCACCTGTCACTCAAGTGGCCACGCCCTTAATTATGCAGAGCTTTACTGCTTAATATAATTTAAACGGATGAGTTATAAAACAATTCACCCCCTCACAGTTGTCATGAAGGGCAAAATTAGCCGTATAGACCAAAACCACAATTTGTACCAGTCTATAAACATATTTTTTTCTGCTGTAAAGTTGGGCATTTTAACATGGGGGTCTATGGGATACAGCTACGGCCACTGGGCATGCGCACATCAATATTGCCTCATTTAATTACTGTATTTGCATTATTGTAAGGGTTGAGGTAGGTGTAGACAGGCAAAGTTACGTTTCATAAATCAAGCGTAGCGTCAGTTCTAGCAGGTCACGTGACTGTCAGCTGATCACGTCTACCTATAGGAATACGACGTCTATCACAGCACACATATATAAGCTCCTTCAGTACTATCAGCAGCTATCGCGTTCTCCAGAGCTCATTTACCCTCCTCCATCCCCAGCTCCTCCTCTCGTCCAGTCAGGATTTGGTATTCTGATTCCCCTTGAATCATAAATTCACAAATTATTTTGTATATTTAATATTGACATTAATGATATCTGCAATACACTGTTGGTTCTGTTCTGTTTACCCTAAGGGGGGTTATTGCTGCTCTCCCTGCGCAGGGAGTTCTTGCCCAGAACAGAACCATACCGCCAATCCAAACTGTATGCTAACAGTCAATCATCTTTGACGATAGCGGTCATGACAGAACTTTATATTTAGGCTGTATTTAACTTGAATCCTGTACTAGAGCGCTGCTTTTGTACGTTTGACTGAATTGTTTGCTTGTGTTTATTTCCTATTGTCTTTTATAATGGCTATTGTCGTTAATTTAAATATTGTTTTTCAATAAATATTATTTTATGTGAATAATAGGCCGTATTTGGTATTGAGAAAGGGTCCGTTAGTGATTGTGATATGGACTGTTACATTATTACACCATTAACAGGAAAACTTTCGCTTTCCTCAGCGGACATTCAAACTGATTTTGAACGGAAGGTTGCCACACTGGCGGTTATGGTAAGGGGCGGGACATTTCCCAAACACGCTGGAAGCGTTTGACCAATCACAACACACTGTTCCAGCTGACCAATCAGAGCGCATTGTGCTTTTCAGAAGGAGGGGCTTCATAGAGACAGGAACTAAACAGAGCGTTACTGACAGACTGGGAAGAGACGAGCTGCAACAATGGAGAATATGAGGAAATAATCAACATTCAAGCAGGAAAATCATTCATGTCTGGAACACAAACACACGTTCAGTCCCTATCAGAAATAGTACTAGTGAAGTTTGATCATTTCATTAATGAATCCTGGACACATGTGCCCTGGATATAAGAGATTGGCTGCTCTTCACCGCGAGCTGGACGATCATAATCTCTGCTGGAACAGCGGCGCTGATAGAAACCCCTCCATCTCACAGCGAGTCAGCCGAGCGCAACCAAACTAATACAGACACACGTTAGCGAGCGTCTCCTGTCTCAATACAGACACTGTGACAAATAATCTGTGTGTACCGCTCTCTCCCACAGCCAGACGCTTCCTCCCCGAGCTTTGTGAAGCATGCCAGGTGCATTATGGTTACGGATGAGGCCCAAACAAAGAGCAGCGAGAATAAATCTGAAATAGATGAGGGGACATATTTTACCGTGACACCTCGTGTGAGTTTATGGAGCACGGCTGACAGACAGTGAAGGTCCCAGATGCCCACCTTAATGTCTCATTCTCTCAAAGACAGGCCAGAAACATGATCGAACGCTATTTAGGGCAAATTGTCTCATCAAGCAGAAACATCCACAGAGGAGACGCCTTGAAGGTGGCGACAGAAATGGATGCAATGCCTCATATCAGACACTCCATTATATACATACACACACACACACACACACATACACATATATATATATATATATATATATATATATATATATATATATATATATATATATATATATATAAAATAAAGAATTATTTGTTAATTATTATACATAATGCATTATATCCATTTATTATTATTATTATTATTATAAATTTTATATTTTATTATTTTACTATACTTGTATTAAATTAAATACATAAATTCTATAAAAAAATAAATAATTATTTATTAATGAATTATTAACATCATAATACATGATTTAGTCATTTATTTTTAAATATTTATTTAGTAAAATAAAAAATATATGAAGTAAAAATGATATATATATATAATTATTTGTTAATTATTAATACATCATAATGCACTATACACAGTTATTATTATTATTATCATTATTATTATTATTTATATTTTATTATTTTACTATACTTGTATTAAATTAAATACATAAATTCTATAAAAAATAAATAATTATTTATTAATTAAATATTAATTATTAACATCATAATACATGATTTAGTAATTTATTTTTTAATTATTTTTTGGTAAATTATATTAAAATTATATATTTACTATTCTTGTATTAATTTAAATAAATAAATAATAGAAAAATAATTATTTTTTAATTAATTATTAACATCATAATACATGATTTGATAATTTATTTTTTAAATTATTTTTGTGTAAATTATATAAAAAATTATATATAATAAATAATGAATTATTTTTTAATTATTAATACATGACAAGGCATTATACACAGTACCAGGGTGAATCCCAGGAAGAAATATATATATATATATATACACTTTTCTCCATGGGATTCACCCTGGTACTGTGTGATTACCACATTTAAAACCATTAAAATTATACTGTAAAGCACTTTTAAGATTAATATTAGAATAGTGACTAAAAAAACATACTAGTACTATTTTGTCAGGATCAAGGGAGAATGAAAATCTAATCAAAATCTGAATAATGGCAGCGTTTGTGTTTCCAGAGCCACTAACAGGCCACTGAGAGCGGTCACCCGTTCTGAGAGAACATACAAAACAGATGAAATGACACGCCTGCTCCGTTGATCCCGCTCTTATTAGCGTGTGTGCTAATGTTCGCTGTTTGCACCAGCGGTTCTACTCCAGTTCACGCTAATTAACCGTGGAGGCTAAAAATAAACAGTACATGAAAGCAGGAGCGTGAAAGCACATGCAAATCTGTTAGCGTGCAGCGGTAATGACACGGATTAAGCCGGGACGCAGTTGTGTTGAACATAGAGGAAGAAGCGCTAAACACTGCGGTGTGAAACCACAGAATGAGGTGCTACAGATGTGCGTCTGTCATGGAAACGCTGGTGAGAGGATGAGGAAGAGAACAGAGGAAGATCCCATGACGCTCTGTGCGGAGAGAGCGGTTAATTATCAGCTAAAACATCTCTAAATGTAACCAGCATCACATCCAGGAGAAAAATGAAAAAAATTTAATTAAACTAAAATATTTTATTTTTATTATTTATTATCCACCATTAATGATTTAAAGACTTATCTAAATAGGAAATATAATTGTAATTCTTTTTTATAATTTTAATAATTAAAATAATATATATATATATATTTATAATATAATATATATATAATTATTAAAATTATAAAAAAATTACAATAATTTTTTTCTATTAAACATGTTCCATTTTAATGTTTTCAAAGGCTTCAAAAGGAATATCATCACTTAAAAAATGGGTCATAATAACAAGCCAAATGAAGAAATATATAAAACATTAAAGTGCCCCTTTTATGCTATTTTCAAAGGCTTCTAATTTTGTTTCTGAGGTCTCATACAACAAGTTCACATGCATCCAAGGTCAAAAAAATACTAATTTTCTCATAATATCCACAGCAGCATCAGCTCTTTTCTCTCAGCGTCTGAAACGGTTCCATCAAGTATCCGGTTTCTCTAAGCCCCGCCTTTCTGAGAGCCTGCTCTGATTTGTCAGATGGCCCAGTCTTCTGTGATTGGTCAGAAACCAAACACTTATTATCATATCCAGGGCTCCAGACTGCAACTAAAACGGTCGCATTTGCGACCAAAAATATTAATTTGCGAGTGATATTTTTGCTCAGATCGCCACTGGCGACCATATAAATTTACATGGTATGATTAAAAATCGCGACAACTCGCAGCAAAGTTACAGTGGAAAAAAACTCACTGAGTCTGAGCGCCAAAATACGCGTCAGAAACGGATGTCAAAACGTAAAATATCAGGCTTTTTTAAAGCCTTCAGCTCTATCGAGCAACAACGCTGACGGCTGTGCCAGCATGAGAGAGAGAGAAAACGACAGAGACGTGTCAATGAATGAACATCCAAGTGCTGTAAAAGTGCAGGAAGGCAATTAAGCGTCTATTTCATGCACACAACATGGATAAACCACAACAGATAAACATGTCAGCTGTGTGGACGCAAATTAATCGGTCACAATTCTTGTTTTTAATAGATACTGATATGGATTCTTATCCTCAATATTTAATCTTTGCTGTTTTCTGTTACTACCTGAACTTCACGTTATTTGTAGCGCAGCCATCCATAATCGCAGGAAGATTTGTACTTAACTGTCGCTTTTAATGTGTTTGTTAATTTTAAACTTTTAATTCTTTAAACTTTTGGCGCTCTTTAATGAGGCCTGACATCGCATTTCGAGCCTGTATAAAACAGCTTAAGAACTATGTCACATAACGTCAAATTTACCTCAGAAAAGCCATTCAATGCTCATAAACTTGTTAGTCAGCTAGAAAAATAACTATAGAAAGAGGCATTTTGCTAAATATATGCACTATATCACATAATCCTTATATTTTTACTTAACCTGTTGTCTTCATGAGAAAGAATGGAAGAGGCTAAAAATGAAATTCAAAACCGCCCATATTGCACGTGAAAAATTAAAACGCGTTTATACCTTTGTGCCACTTAAAAAAATAATTTGGCGCCTAACTTTTTCCCTTATAGGAGCCAATGGCTCCTTAATTGATTTCTGAATCTCAGCTCTTGACACACAGTGATACGAACAGTAACGATGGCGTGGGTTTGACCGTCTCAATCTCAGCAGAAAACAGCGTCTTCTCCACATGAACAACACCAACCAAACTCTTCCAGTCTCAGAGACAACTACAGTGTGTGAGGGCGGGGCAAAGAGATGCTGTTCAGCCAATGAGGACCAGAGGCGGGCATTATGCAAATTAGTGAGACTGGAATTACTGACGACTCGTTTCAGTTCAGAATCACTTTTTCTTTTGTGAGCCAAAAACTCCATTTATCTGCACTTTGATCTTTGAAACTTTGAACCTTTTACATTCACACACAGCTCTATTACACACTGCATGAAAGGGAATATTTGAAAAAGCATAATAGGGGCACTTAAAAAGAAATCTGTGGTCTAAACATTCCTTTAAAGGACGAACATTAAAGACTGCCCTCTGATTCAGCAGAAATGTGCTCTGGCACAGATCCTGAAACTCCAGCGGCTCCATCACACAACCACCGAGTATATTTAAACATCAGGAGAGCTTTTACACTGGCACTTTCTACCCGAGATTGCTGCCGCACAGAGGACAAATATAGTCGGAGTGAGAAAGACGTGAGTGAACTGGAGTCCTCATCTCTCGCGAAGCACGTCGCTGTTCTGAGTCACTGAACCCGGAGGACTCGTTTTCAGTCCCGATCACGCTCAACACAGCCACCGACAGCACTGGGAAACTCACACAAGCTCTTCAGTCGCAGTCAGCATCTCATGAGCATCACTGGCTCATATCGCATCCCAAAATCAAAAGAAAGACATTAGTAATTAGACTTTACTTAAGGAAAATTCTCATTAACACCGGTTACAATGCAACATTAGCTTTAATGATCCCACAAATTCTCAAATAAAAAATATACATTAACTTGATTTTTGAGCTAAACTTACATGTAATCCATGACCTAAAGTTGGTGTCTTTTTAAAACAGACACTCATCATTGCAGAAGTCTAAGTTCTATAAGTAAAAACATTTCTGTTTTATACAAAAAATATATATTTTACAAAATAATTTGGACTCTAAAAGTTGTGTTCCAAATTTGAAGTTTGAAAAATTGAGCATGCCGAAAAGTTATAAAGTACCGTCTGATTTCAATTTGAATTTGAATTTTGAGTATTTATGCTTTCGAATGATACACTATAAAAAAAAAGTTTCTGCCTTAAATTTTTAAGAATAATCAACTTGGATATTTAAGTCATTTCAACTTAAATCACATTAAACTGACTTGAGTTGAATCTTGATTAATTAAAAGTTGACTTATTTTGATGAGTTAAAGCAATGCAAAAACATATGTCGTCATAACTTGTTGATCATATAATTTTTTTATAGTGTATCTAATTAATGATGATTACTAAAATGTGTGATAAGGAATGAAAAAGGGTTAACAGGCTATAATAATATTCATTCATCATTTAAATAAAGAAAATCATTTGTTTACAGGGAAAACAATCATTGGCAATGAGGATTACAAGGGCAAAGTCTTCTAAAAAGACACTAAACTCATAACTAGAATGATTTTCCAGGCCTAGAATTGATATTATGTAATATATCAAATAAGAACAGTAGACAATGTTTTGCCGCACTTTTTGATGGCAGAATTGGAGGGCGGAGCTTAACTGTCATGTAAATAATATTCAAAAATTATTTGAGATCCTAAAACAGACTTCATTCTCTAAATGCAAAATATAATTCTATGTAATTATGTATAAAAACAACGTCTTTATTTCGATTTTGGTGTGAAATCCAGACAGGTGTTTTTCTGTATGTGAAGTTGCATGAGTTTCTTAACTCAAATTCAAAGTGGCTCTCAGGAAGTTTCTTTCTCCTGGAGGGGAAATTAATGGCCTTTCCTTCGTTGTGTAATTTCAAACATCACCGGTGCCCTCTGGCTTCAGAATGACGAAGCAATGGCATTTCTGAAGGCTAAAGTGACAGGCGGTCTGGGGCTGATAGATATTGCTGGTCTTACAGACCTAAATGTGAGTGAGAGTCTTAGTTTGAGCCAGACTGGAGAATGCAGTTCTGCCGGGAGTTCAGATCGATATCCGGTCCGGTCTGGTCCGACCAGACAAGACCAGGCCAGACTAGACCATAGCTCACGGCTTTCACTATCATCACTATGGGCCCTATCATACACCCGTTGCGACGCAAATGTTTTTTGCTCGTTCCAGCCTGACGCAGTTTTCATTTTCACGTCCAGCTCCACATTGTTTAAAGGGGTCATGAACTGAGAAATCAAATTTTCCTTGAGCTTTTGACATATAAGAGGTCATCATACTATAAGAATATCCTGTAAGCTTCAGAACTGAAAACTTCCTTGTTAGTCCAATAAAAGCTTTTATTGACACCAGGCCCAGCAAACCACAGGTTTTTCAAAGTGGGGATCTGTGACGTCAAAGCACCGCCTCTGCAGAAGAAGATCAACGCCTACTTCACCACTGCCTGTTTAGCCCCGCCCACCGATTCACGCATGACATGCAATAGAATAGGTAGCCTAAAAGTAACATAGGCCTAGTGTTAAACCAGATCGAGCTACCAAACAATAAACATGCCGTTGAGGATTACAAAATATTGTGCAGTGCCTGGGCTCGACAGTAATGCAACATGTAAGTAACTGTGTTTATTCTAATGCCTGATCTGAAATGTAATGATTCATGTACAGTCAGACGTTCTTTGTCTGTGTGTCAGTAAATCAAACCAGTGACTAAACGTCAGCTTGCGCTGTTTCTCTTAGTAGGATGAAAATAATCTGTTATTTAACGGTGATTAAATTCTATAAAGAAAGCGATCAAAGAAAGCTCCCTTTGCAATCGTTGGAGCAGCGCGCGCTGGAGCTGTCAATCAAACGGCGAGAGTTTATCAGTGACGCGTTTATCAGTGACTCCCGTTTTATTCAACGAATCTCTTAACTATATCACGTTTGCACTGTTAGTGAAGATGAAAGCATTCATTAGTGTACAGAAACTGAGTTGCAATGACGAGATCACTGCTTTCATACGCTCAACATGTCTGTGATCGGCTACAATGATCATCTCTACAACCTTTCATGCCACCATCTGAATATAATGCCATAGATCTAAATATAATGCCATAGATCTAAATGTAATACAACGCTTTTCACGATTAGTTAACCATGAGAGCTGTAATAGTAAAAACGCGCTAAAAGAGAGAGTAATTAGCTATTTCAAATGGAAAGACGTTAGCCAATCACAGCAGTGGGCGTTTACACTGAAGTCTCACAGCAGACACGCCCCTTAAAACAGAGCGTTCAGAGCAGAGGCTAAAATCGGGGTAGGAAAAGTGCCTTTTATTTATAAATTATGACAATTTTTGATGTAAAAAGCATTCTAACATTATAAGTGCACCCCAGGAAACATCATAAAACAATAAAACAATGCAGTTCATGACCCCTTTAAATATCAAATGCACTGGCGCATCTGTTCGCCCATGGGCATCTGGTCTAAACCAGGTGTGTGTTCAGGAGCATTGTTGGAGCGTTGCTATTGTGAGGAACTGAAAACGACTGCACCATTGACCAACACACACCTGCTCTAAAGTCAGTAGCGCAGTATTTTTTGTGTTATTTAAAGGGTGTGTTAGTAATATGAGCCTATAGCTTAAAGGTGGGGTAAGTGATATTTCAAAAATGCTTTAGAAAAGTGTCTCGGGCCGAGTACCAAAACAAACTTGTAGCCAATCAGCAGTAAGGGGCGTGTCTACTAATGATGGTGAGAAGAGATCGCTCAGTGCACGTCATTATTCAAAAGAATCAAGACACGACACACAGGATGGAAGTATCAGCTTTCCAGCGCTGGAGAGAACTCAAGGAGCGGGAAGGCCTGCAATTCTCGATAGGCGAGTAACATTGATTTTGTTTTGTTTCACAGAACTAATATATGCTGGCTTTTGCTTGAATATGCTCGTGTGTCATGTTCGCTTGTTTGTTCATTTGCAATCGTATTGTCGTTCACTTCAGCGATGATAAAGACCCATTCATTTCCACACCCGATAACCCTGGAGCGTCTAAACCTCCTCACTGTCTGTTTCAAGCGTCAGCTCCCAAAGTGTGTCCGAAAAGTAAGATAATATACTCCTAATATATGTTTGTTCCTCTTTTCGTGATCGATACAACCCTCTAATCTTGTCATAATTGTAATATGTTCGTGCTCATGCTATCAAGTTGTTCATGAGAACTGTGTTTGTGTGTTTGGGATGGAAGGGATGACTTTTTCATTGAACATTCGAACTGGATTACCATATTAACACACATTGCTTTCACTTATTGATGACATCATACCCTTAAATTTTAAATGTCTTTCTACAAGCAGCACCTGTTTCTGCAGGTCCCGTCTGGTTTACAGGCGCTCTTACAGCGCCGCACAAATCAGTTCCCGCTACATTCATGATACGTGAAGTTTTCTTAATTGTAATCGATGTCTCTCAGGTCAACAGCTGCAGTGTTATCAGGGACAAACACACATAGCGCTCGCTCGCCGGCTTAATTGAAAACGGACTCAGGGAAAATGGAGTCTGGGGATTTTAACGGACACAGTCATTTTCCTATCGCTCACACGTCGTTCAGCGGAGAGGTGACAAGCAATTTCGCCCGTTCACCTGTCGAGAGGCGTCACGCAGCAGTGATCCCGGGGTGAGGATGGAGAATATGAATCCAGGAGAGGAAATGAATCCATCCTGGACTTTATCTGGAGTGTCGACGGCTGAAATGAGCCACTCATCTGACACAGTGTAATGATGATTTGTCTATATGCTCAGAGACTTTAATGGGGCGCTGGACGCTCAGTCTCACCTCTTATGAAAAATCAAACTGATAAATCACAAATATTATAATAATAATAATACATATAGCTGCGAGCAGCAATTAAGGGGCCACAGAGACAGAATGAGGAGCTAAAAATCAAGGCAGCGAACATCAGACCAACTGCAAAAATGAGTAAAGATATTTGGAGACGATTTTAAGCAAAATGATTGAAAGCCAATAAATACAATCACTTGTAATGTGACATAATTGCTTATTTATTTTGACCAACAGGTGGCACTGACACCACATTGATCTGGTGTGCTCAGTGTTGGGTGACAATTACACACAAAGTTTGGTGTCAATATTTCAATGTTTTATCTATCGACACAAAATACATATTTTTTTGCCAGCATGGGATGAGGATGGTCTAACTCGAATTTGGTGAAAATGTTTTCTAAAGAAAATCATAATGGTGGACAAGAAGTTGGGCCAACTATGGCAAAATTGATATCTATGTTCTCGGCATGACCCAAGGAACAAGTTTCATTACAATACACATGCTGCACCAAATCTAAAGAGACCAGTCTCGTGGTTTCAGAAGTTATTAAAAATTGGTATTTTTGCTTATATCTCGTGACCACTAGGTGGTACTGTGCTGAAACTGTACGGGTAGCCTCAGGTCATGGTTGTCATAACACACACCAATTTTGGTCAGAATACACTAAAGTGTTGCGGAGATATCGCCTCATGTCCATTTTAACGTGCTGTTTGTCAAATTTGTTTGCGTGTTAATCAGGAACAGTTTGACGAATTTACTTGAATCTCTTGACTTTGAGTATTTTTTTGTCGGCATGGTCTGAGGATTATCTGATAAATTTTTTGTGAAAATCAGAGCAACGGTATTGGAGGAGTTTGAAAAAGCAGGTTTTTAAAGAAAATCAAAATAGCGGACAGGAAGTTAGGCCAACTATGGCAAAATTGGTACAGTGGGGAGAACAAGTATTTGATAAACTGCCGATTTTGCAGGTTTGCCCACTTACAAAGCATGTAGAAGTCTGTAATTTTTATCATAGGTACTCTTCAACTGTGAGAGACGGAATCTAAAACAAAAATCCAGAAAATCACATTGTATGATTTTTAAATAATTAATTTGCATTTTATTGCATGACATAAGTATTTGATACATCAGAAAAGCAGAACTTAATATTTGGTACAGAAACCTTTGTTTGCAATCACAGAGATCATACGTTTCCTGTAGTTCTTGACCAGGTTTGCACACACTGCAGCAGGGATTTTGGCCCACTCCTCCATACAGACCTTCTCCAGATCCTTCAGGTTTCGGGGCTGTCGCTGGGCAATACGGACTTTCAGCTCCCTCCAAAGATTTTCTATTGGGTTCAGGTCTGGAGACTGGCTAGGCCACTCCAGGACCTTGAGATGCTTACGGAGCCACTCCTTAGTTGCCCTGGCTGTGTGTTTCGGGTCGCTGTCATGCTGGAAGACCCAGCCACGACCCATCTTCAATGCTCTTACTGAGGGAAGGAGGTTGTTGGCCAAGATCTCGCGATACATGGCCCCATCCATCCTCCCCTCAATACGGTGCAGTCGTCCTGTCCCCTTTGCAGAAAAGCATCCCCAAAGAATGATGTTTCCACCTCCATGCTTCACGGTTGGGATGGTGTTCTTGGGGTTGTACTCATCCTTCTTCCTCCAAACACGGCGAGTGGAGTTTAGACCAAAAAGCTCTATTTTTGTCTCATCAGACCACATGACCTTCTCCCATTCCTCCTCTGGATCATCCAGATGGTCATTGGCAAACTTCAGACGGGCCTGGACATGCGCTGGCTTGAGCAGGGGGACCTTGCGTGCGCTGCAGGATTTTAATCCATGACGGCGTAGTGTGTTACTAATGGTTTTCTTTGAGACTGTGGTCCCAGCTCTCTTCAGGTCATTGACCAGGTCCTGCCGTGTAGTTCTGGGCTGATCCCTCACCTTCCTCATGATCATTGATGCCCCACGAGGTGAGATCTTGCATGGTGCCCCAGACCGAGGGAGATTGACCGTCATCTTGAACTTCTCGCCAAGCTGCTTGCCTATTGTCCTGTAGCCCATCCCAGCCTTGTGCAGGTCTACAATTTTATCCCTGATGTCCTTACACAGCTCTCTGGTCTTGGCCATTGTGGAGAGGTTGGAGTCTGTTTGATTGAGTGTGTGGACAGGTGTCTTTTATACAGGTAACGAGTTCAAACAGGTGCAGTTAATACAGGTAATGAGTGGAGAACAGGAGGGCTTCTTAAAGAAAAACGAACAGGTCTGTGAGAGCCGGAATTCTTACTGGTTGGTAGGTGATCAAATACTTATGTCATGCAATAAAATGCAAATTAATTATTTAAAAATCATACAATGTGATTTTCTGGATTTTTGTTTTAGATTCTATGATAAAAATTACAGACCTCTACATGCTTTGTAAGTGGGCAAACCTGCAAAATCGGCAGTGTATCAAATACTTGTTCTTCCCACTGTATCTATGTTCTTGGTGTAACCCAAGGAATGTATTAAGACCTGTTTCATTACAATACACATGCGATGCCAAATCTAAAGAGACCAGTCTCGTGATTTTTGGTCAAACTGTTCAGACGTTAAAAGCAAAAATACCAATTTTTCATATCTCGTGTCCACTAGGTGGCGCTGTGCTGAAACTGTACAGGTAGCCTCAGGTCATGGTTGTCATAACACACACCAATTTTGGTCAGAATACGCCAAAGTGTTGCGGAGATATCGCCTCGTGCATTTTAACACGTTGTTTGTCATATTTATGTGTTAATCAAGAACGGTTTGACGAACTTACTTGAATCTCTTGATTTCGAATGTTTTTTTGTAAGCATGGTCTGAAGATGATCCGATTAAATTTTTTGGAAATCAATTTTAAAGAAAATCCAAATGGCGGAGAGGAAGTTCAGCCAACGATGGCAAAATTGGTAGGGGAGAGTGGGGTAAGATGAGCCATTTTTTTACTAATGTGGTCCTCAAGATAAGATAAAATAAGGCAGAAGTACAATGAAAGTATCTAAAGTAATTTCAGGATGTTTGCTATCATTTTAAATTATCAGAATACATCTCTGACAAAGGGTTCTAAAAATATGACTTCTTATAAAAAAAAGGTGTTCCTGCGGCTCAATTTACCCCAGGTAAGTTGATCCAGGTCAGTGGGTAAGTTGCACCAGGTCAGTGGGTAAGTTGCACCATCTGGGTGTAAACGGACCATCTAATTGAATCTGAATCAAACCTATGTGAAATTGTAAAGATAATTTACCTCTTTTAAAAACACCTTCATTAATCAAATTTCCTTCTACAAATAGACATGTTTTTTTTCTTATAGCTAATTTAAACAACATAAAACCAACCAAATGACGTTGAAATTTCAGTATCTTTAATTGTTTGCATTTCTGAAACAATATGTTGAACACCAAAGTTGTAACCTTCCCAAAAACAGCCTAAACAGAGTTTGAGTAAAATTAAATAAAAATTAAATTAAATAAAAACTGAATTAGAATGAATGAATGAATGTTGAAACTAATAAACATTTTAGTCAAAAGGTTCTTGGTGTGGTAGTTTTTCTGCAATATTGAACATGTTAGGTCATTAGGGACTACATGTCACGTTGCGCAAAGGAAAAATGGGAGCGAGAACTCAATTGCAGAGAGGTGCATTTTACTGACAAAATAATAAACAAAAACACAAAACAAAAACCCACAAGGGGGAAAATCAAAATTGAAATACCAAATTGACTGGAACAGACCATGAAGCACAACGGTGAAAACAGGAGACGGAGACAACAATCCCTCACAAGAACGCAAACACAAGGAGACTATAAAGGGCACAAATCAGGAGGGAAACAGGTGGGTCCAATCAAACAATGATCAGATTACAAGAGGGGTGAGGACCAAACAGAGACAAGAGCACATGGCCCAAAATAACAAAACACCACATGTGCTACACCAGACAGGACAGACATGTGACACTACAGGTGGAAAGATATATATGATTAAGCATCACTTGTGCATTGTTCCTATCAAATAAACTCAAACAAATTTTTTTTAAGAAAATGATAAACTAAACCAGTTGTGTAACATTACACTGAAATCATACCAGTTTATACTTCAGAGATTTAACTTAACTACAGTGCCTTATGGTAGGGTAAGTTAAAACGCTGGCTCAATTTACCCCACAGCATTTGGTTCCCTTTGCCCCATAGCTGCCATTTTGGATTAAACTATAGCTAGCTTACCAATTCAGGCTAATATTTAGCTAAATGATTTGCATGGTTTTATACATTACTAAATCACCAATATGGATCATAAATAGTTTAGACCTGGGCAAATTTGCTTTGATGCAACAGCCATTACATCAGTTATGCAAAAATTTTACTTTGACAAGCCAAAAACAGTTTTTAAAGTAAATGCGTGCCTTCCACTCCTCCCATGTGCTTCTCATTTTCACAGTCTGGCAGAAATGATGAGTGGTTCCAAAATATATGGTCACATGACAATACAAGTGTACAGTTGCCAAGATAAAGGGGGTGGGTCAACTTACCCACTGGCTCATCTTACCCCACTCTCCCCTATCTATGTTCTCAGCATAAGGAGTTCGAAAAAGTAGGTTTTTCGGAAGATTCGAAACGGCGAAATTTTTTCATGATGTCATAGGGTGCAATTGAATCATCTTGAACCAAGGTATCAGAGGGAACATATTTGTTTCTAGCCCTTACGGTTCAAAAGTTATGAACATAAATGTAAGTGAAACTTTGGACCGTTGGTGGCCCTAGAGGGATTGAGTTAGAGACTCCAAAATTGCTGTGGTGACAGTTCAGACTGTCCTCTATCTGTGTGCCAAATTTCACAACTTTTCACAAAAAATAAAGTACTTTAAATTAAATAAATGACAAATAGACACTTGGCCAGTTTCACAAACAAGGCTTAAGCTAGTCCCAGACTAAAATGCATGTTTGAGCTGTTTTAACTGAAAGCAACTTGTACTGACAAATCTTTAAATATGTCAGTGCCATTGTTTTGTCTCAAGATGCACACAGTAACGTTTATAAAAGCTACTTAAATGCCCTAATTAAGCTAAAGCCTAATCCTGGCTTAATCTAAGCCCTGTCTGTGAAACCAGGCCACTGTGTTTAATGTTCTATTCTGTTTGAAAACGCACTCTGTTGGGACGTCCAGGAAGAATTTCATCTTTAACAGGAGTTAAAAATGTTTTGCACTACATGCATATTAGAAAAAGTCTGTGCTAAAAAAAGGAAGTGATGTCAACCGTTACAGAAAACAGAAAGAAGAGTCTCTCACAGACAGCATATTCCTAATAAGTTCAACTGCAGGAAATAAAAAAAAGTGGGAGTGAAAGAGAAAAGGAAACAGCCAATTAGCAGGAAGCCAGCAGGTGTTCGTTTGCTCCATCGCCCGGCAGGAGGGGACGGGCGCCGCCAGCTTCTTAAAGAGCACAGAGTTACTATGGCAACTGCCTGGCACAGTCCGTCTCCAGGGAAACGAAAATGTCACAGCTCAAAGGGGGAGAGAGAGAGAAAGTGAGAGAGGGATCACAGGTAGAGGAGCGCTGCAGGTCGATGTCTGGGACGTCTGTTACTTTATATCTACTGTATCTCTCTCTCTCTCTCTATATATATATATATATATATATTGACAGCACTCATCACTGTCAATATTTACCCAGCTGTCCAATCACAGTGGAGGAAGGGTGGGACAAATGAGGTGTATATTATAAAGGTTGTGAAATAATTTGCGGTCTGTCATGGCTCGTCAATGTCAAAATGTTTGAGATGGCCAATCAAATCTAAGTAGGCGGGCTTCATGTTCACAGAAGCTGCGAGCGTGAACTCCAGCGCAGGCGCGACGCTTCAGTTAACAGTCATAAAGTGCGAGATAAGATGTAAGTAGCTAAACTGCCAGAAATAATCAGTTTGCAAAGACTGTATCAATCAAAGCTCAGCTTTGGGAAGGGAAGAGATACAGGTCAAGATAAGGAGACTGAAAGAAGAAGAAAGAGAGAAGATGATTAGAGAAGATATTGCATACTGTGCCCAGGATGAGAATTTACTTAAAACAAGAACAAATATCTGCCAATGGGGTCAGAAAAATAAACTCGTTTTCCCTTTGATTTTAGTTTATTTTTCTGACCGCATTGGCAGATATTTTGGCAGATATCTTTAATAAATTTTTCAGAAAACAAGACTTAATATCCTTCATTTTGCTTCTCAAGTAAATGCATCTAAAATAAGACAGAAATACTGGATGAAGAACATAATTTTTTGCAGTGCAAACCATTTGAGACGGCTGTAAAAATGGTCAAAGCAACAAGTGATAAATGCACTTTAATGTTAATTCCTAAAAGACAAAATCAGCAATATGCAATCTCATGTCATATCATATTTTTATTACACTCTACATCCAAAGTGAAATCTCACTGGTGCAAAATCCCACTAATCCACGTATTAAGCAGTGTTCACACCAGACAGAAGCCATTCATTTTCAATGAGAGTTTGTGATTTAAATGGATGAGCGACACCGTTGGCAATGTGACTCTCTGCGTGCTAAAGTTGACAACGGGACATTAGCAGGTTTTGCCCGGCAGAAATAATTCATTAACCCAAATGGCTCCAGATTGCAATTTATTACCGCTGCATTCGTAAACACAACGTGCTCAAGGCCGTGTCACAGCAGACAAATATTGGTTATTTGTCATGACAGCTGTCATTTAACACACAACACGCTGCTGGCCATATTCCTTTTTCTTACTAATTCAACCCATCTGCCACTACTGACATATTAAGAACAACCTGTTATGATGGAAAGGGCAGGGTGACGAGACAGAGACGGCGACTCGTAAACGCTCAGGCTATGGACCGTTTCAGCTGCATGTCTACATGAGAACACGGGAGGCTCATTTATTTCCCCTTTGTCGCTGTTGTCTTCATTGTCTGCATGATTAAACCAGCACCACACGGCTCTGCTCAACAAATAGCCTAATTGAGAGTGACCTTGGTGAATGATATATCAGCCACACACACACACTGACGTCCAAGATCTTGTGTGTGACGCGCTGAGGACAGACACGTCACTCTCATCTGTGTCTTCACTCCTCAATATCGCTGAAGTTAACAAATCAAAACAACAGTAAACTACCTCTGCTTGTCTGTCAGAGAATCTGCGGCAGATGTAACACTCATTACAGCACATTTCTAGTTGAGTTATAAGTACTAGAGCTCACAGTGATTTGATTAAACCACTAACACTATAAAACAGCTGAAAAAAGTACAGACTTACACTGGAAAATATGTTAGAAACTAGTACACAACCACTTAGAAAACACCAGGAACACCCAAGCAACCACATAGCAATGCACTAAAAAACACTTTTAGTGCACTTTTATAATCTCTAGCAACACTCTGGCAACCACTTACATCATCTGAGCATCATAACAGTGAGTTTTGCACAAACACACTCAAGATTTACATTGTAATTACCCTACAGTCTCTTGTTAATCTGTCAGCCCTGCTGAAAAATCAGGAATTTCTGGTCACCAGCATAAGGTATGTTTTGCATGCTGGTTTGCTGGTCCCCAACATGGGATGCTGGGTTGCTGGTTCCCAACATGGGATGCTGGGTTGCTGGTCCCCAACATGGGATGCTGGGTTGCTGGTCCCCAACATGGGATGCTGGGTTGCTGGTCCCCAACATGGGATGCTGGTTTGCTGGTTTGCTGGTCCCCAACATGGGATGCTGGTTTGCTGGTCCCCAACATGGGATGCTGGTTGCTGGTTTGCTGGTCCCTTAACATGGGATGCTGGTTGCTGGTCGCCAACATGGGATGCTGGTTTGCTGGTCCCCAACATGGGATGCTGGGGTGCTGGTCCACAACATGGGATGCTGGTTGCTGGTCCCCAACATGGGATGCTGGTTGCTGGTCCCCAACATGGGATGCTGGTTTGCTGGTCCCCAACATGGGATGCTGGTTGCTGGTCCCCAACATGGGATGCTGGTTGCTGGTCCCCAACATGGGATGCTGGTTTGCTGGTCCCCAACATGGGATGCTGGTTTGCTGGTCCCCAACATGGGATGCTGGGTTGCTGGTCCCCAACATGGGATGCTGGTTTGCTGGTCCCCAACATGGGATGCTGGTTGCTGGTCCCCAACATGGGATGCTGGTTGCTGGTTTGCTGGTCCCCAACATGGGATGCTGGTTGCTGGTTTGCTGGTCCCCAACATGGGATGCTGGTTGCTGGTCCCAAACATGGGATGCTGGTTTGCTGGTCCCCAACATGGGATGCTGGTTTGCTGGTCCCCAACATGGGATGCTGGTTGCTGGTCCCCAACATGGGATGCTGGTTTGCTGGTCCCCAACATGGGATGCTGGTTTGCTGGTCCCCAACATGGGATGCTGGTTTGCTGGTCCCCAACATGGGATGCTGGTTGCTGGTCCCCAACATGGGATGCTGGTTGCTGGTCCCCAACATGGGATGCTGGTTGCTGGTCCCCAACATGGGATGCTGGTTTGCTGGTCCCCAACATGGGATGCTGGTTGCTGGTCCCCAACATGGGATGCTGGTTACTGGTCCCAAACATGGGATGCTGGTTTGCTGGTCCCCAACATGGGATGCTGGTTGTTGGTCCCCAACATGGGATGCTGGTTGTTGGTTTGCTGGTGGACCAGTATGTTGTCTTTTGGGTGCTGATATGATTCTAGCAAGACCACAACAAAACTTGCTTATGTGTTAAAAGTCATTGAAGTCTGTTTAAAGCCACCATTATGGTGATTATTGTTTCATTATGTGACTTTTAGTTGGGCCCTTGGCCCTTGGCCCTTGACTTTGGTTGAATTAATTCTCTATCACAATTGTTAAAAGTGCATACCTTTTACTATGTACACTTTTTGGGATCAGTGACTGACAGCTGGATAAAGTCTTTAAAAACAGCAACTTTCAATTTTGAGCTTTCATTACCAATAGCTCTTTCTTTGCAAGAGCTTTTCTCATAACCCCTGTTATTGAACACACTGTTAATGATTATGCTGTTATTTGGCATTTTTCTTTGTTTTCATATCTCTAATTGTTTTTGTTTTGCGATGTACACAAGCTCTTTTTAACTGATTTGTGTACAGGTCCTTTGAAACAGAAGACAAATCCTTTGAAACGTTTCACCAGTTTGAATTTTTACTGTTTAAAACTTCAGATGACATTGATTAATAACATAATCATAACTGAAACAATTAAAATGTTCAGTTTTACCGTCAACAGAGGGAAAAGAAATTACAAAGTTATAATTAAGTTATAATTATATTTCAATAAATCATATGTTTCAATCTTATATTGTTTTTCTTTTACATCATTAATGTGTTAAAAATAGAAATATGCAAGCAAAAACAATGCTTGTCCCCAAAACACTGCTTGCATACAGACAGCTGTCCTACTCACACTCAACCCCACAAGACCATGCTGGTGAACCAGTTAGACCAGCACTATACCAGCACTAACCAGCATAAACCAGCCTGGACCAGCATGGAATTCATGGTGGTTTATCCTGGATTTTTCAGCAGGGAGAGCAGGACAAGGGCTGATGATTATGTTCAGCAGGTGTGTGTGTGTGTGTGTGTGTGTGTGTGTGTGTGTGTGTGTGTGTGTGTGTGTGTGTGTTTCAGGCCTGATCTCTGCGCAGCCACAATCACTAATGAGTCTGCGTCTCGACCTCCCTCTGTTTGTTTACAGCACACACACACCCGGTGAGCTGTGAGCGACGATACCGTCGCTGGCTCGATGCTTGACACTGATATGTTTCCCAAGAGGAGACGGAGACCCTGCAGGAAAACACCTGGAGGAAGAGAAATCTCTCTCTCCGTCTTACGGGCGTTTCCTGAGCCTGTGTGGCTGTGTGGGGTGTCACGAGGGCGTTTGATCATTAAAACGCTTCATTAGGCACCTAATATTTGAGAGAGTTTCAGTCAAAGGCTTTGATGAGGCTCAGTCATGAAATATCATAAAAGCAGATACTGCAAAACAAACATACATGATTCAATGCTCTCTATGCAACAAACATAATCAGACACAGACTTCACGAATCAATTCCAATTCAGTACAAGTCAAATTTCCTTAAAGAAAACATCCTCAACTAAAGCTGTAAACTATACAAGGACACCCATTTATATAATAATATTAAAGGATAAAATTAACAACCATGTCCAAACAACTAAATTTAATTGCTATTTACTTTTAGATATAATAATCAATGCTCAAATAAAAACTTGCAAAAATGTAGGGATGAACCGAAATTTCGGCCGCCGAAAATTATCGGCCGAAAATAGCATTTTCGGTTTTGGCCGAAAGAGAAAAAAGGCCGAAAATATGAGCCGAAAATATGGCGCCCCGCCCATCCGTGTTCGGCGATCAGGTTTCACTCTCTTGCAGCATGTTTTGTAACTTTGTGAGCGGCTCCGCTTCCGAAGATGCACAGCTTTGAAACGACTGCTCCGTGTGTGCGCCGCGTGCAGACATGACATTTCTCCAGACTTGTTTCTGTTTGCACTAGCCCTACTGTGCTGTAATATGGTATGGTATAGCCTGTGCTGTAATATGGTATGGTATAGCCTGTGCTGTAATATGGTATGGTATAGCCGTGCGGGGGTAAAATGACGCTGCCCTCTCATTCACTGACCCGCTCCTCGCTCTCTGCTCACATGCTCTGATAATAATAGTTTTCTAGGACTATACATTATTTTGATAATTGGTCAAAAAATAAATCTGTTAAATCTGATTTGAACTGAACTGAATGAAGAATAATATATTGATATTAATTAGTGCTGGGGAAAAATTAATCGTGATTAATCGCATCCAAAAAAAAGTTTGTGTTTACATAATATATGTGTGTGTACTGTGTATAATTATTATGTATATATAAATACACACACATGCATGTATATATTTAAGAAATATTTGCATGTATATACTGTATATAGAATTTATCTTATATATAAATATAATTTTTTTTATAAAAGATATAACATTTTTCTTAAATATATACATGCATGTGTGTGTATTTCTATATACATAATAATTATACACAGTACACACACATATATTATGTAAACACAAACTTTTTTTTGGATGCGATTAATCACGATAAATTTTTCCCCAACACTAATATTAATATATTGATATTTAATATTATTTGAATATAGGCCTATTTTCTGTCTAATTATTGTGTGTTACTTTAAATAAAAGTGTGGTTATTTTATTTTATTGGCTTTTATTTTTTTTAAATTCAGATTCAGTAAAATTATTGAATTTAATTAAAACATCTAATAATAATACAATTATACAAAAAACAAATTTAAAATAAATGAATAATTATTTTTAAAAAGTAATTTTCTGTTTCGGTTTTCGGCCCAGAATTTTCATTTTGGTGCATCCCTACAAAAAATGTATATTATATGAACTTTTTAATGATGTTTCTGCTCAAATTTGAAGTTGGAGAAACGTAATAACTTGTTTTCATGAGAGATTTATTCAAACATTCAATAAACAAGACATCACTAGCAGGTTAAGTAAAAATGATTATGAATATGTAATATAGTGCATGTATTTATCAAAATTATACTCTCTTGAACTGAGGCGATACAGTGATCTGTCACCAAACATTAAAGCATTTTTCTGTTTGAATTTCAAATTGACAGACTTTGAAAGCTGAGTCTTTGTTTCATATCAGAAGTATCAAAGCACAAATATATTGCGATTATTGGATGGCAGGCATCAACTAAAAACAGCGCTGAAAGATTGATTCTTAGGGAATATCAATTAATTGATATTGTCAACCAAGCCCTAATAATCTTTAACTTTAACTAACTTTAGCAAACGTTTGCATTAGACAGTATTTCAGGTCACGGAGACAAACAGATGCGTGAACAAACAGCAGCCGGTCTGAGTAATAAACATCCCTCCTGTTGGGCGACTGCAGAGAGGCATGATGGGAAAAGACACTTCCTGTCACTCAAGCACAGCTTTGTCTCAGATGTTTCTCTTAATATTGTGTAGGAGAAATTAGGGCTTGATTTGAATTGATTCTCATTTTTACGAACCGATATCGATTCTTAACTCCCAAGAATCCATTAGTCTATCCTGTGTTCAGTTGATGAATGAACGGATCATTCTAGAGCCGCCCATCCAATAAATCACAATAATCTTTGTGCTTTGTTACTATTGATATGAAACAAAGTCTCAGATTTTATTATGAATAAAAAAAATAAACATTTTGGCACGTGAACTCATCCACTTTAATACCAGTTACAGCGCGAAATAAACATGAATGAACATCAGAAGGTATGATAAAAGATACAGTACAACTTACCGAAATCTGTATCACGTCACATGGAATCGTTCAGTGTTTCAACCGCGGAGACGTCAGTATTACAGCTTGTGAACAATGTCACGTAACATCACATTTACCTCAGAAAAACCATATCCATAAACTCGTTAGTGAGCTAGAAAAATGCGTTTTGCTAAATATGTGCACCATATTCATTATAATGTTCTTTAATATTTAATGCATTTTTGAATAAATCCTTCAGGTTTTTATGACAGCCACCATTTAAATGTTTATATTTTAAAAACATAATTATGTAATTGTAAAGTTAGTATTATAACTTTATTATTATAAAAACTTCCTTGAGTGTAATTTAAGTGTTTGTATACAAATCAGTTCATTTTAACCTTCAATATTATAGCAACTGACTCCCATGTACAGTTCACAGCATTAGTTGAGAGATTTTTTTTGCCATGTACTGTACCTGATATATATATCCAAAATAATCGAAATCGAATCCGATCGTGACATTTGTGTCAACACCCAGCCCTAGGGGAAACAGACACAGACGCAAATGAGTCGATAGTGAGAGCTATAAAATGATTATTTGATCAGACATTGTTGAGATCTTCTACAGGCGAGAAACATCTGAGAAGAAGGAGACTTTTGCTGTTCATCTACTCTAGAAGAAACAAATGAGACATTAAAGAGTTATGGGGCAGAAAGAGAAATAGATGCATTAAATGAAAATCATTAAAAGGCTGTGATGATCTCATCGATGAGCCGAGATGGTTTGGATGAGCTCATCCTTCCTCAATTAAACTTTAGAAGGAGAGTTTTAAATAGCGCACAATACCCACTGTCTCCATTACTGCGTCTGTGTCTCCTTTGACTCTTAAACTGTGACATTTCTGCTGATCCAAAATTGAGACGTCGACCGAACGTGGTGAAAAGTCAAGACTATCTGAGCTCGAGTCTGATGCACAAAGCAATACATTACTCTGCTTTAATTCATTTACGTTCTACTAACTCAGAGATCTCAAATGTAGTTCTTCAAAGCGGTCACTCTGTCAGCTATGCTGAGACAAACCTCCAGTCAAACGTCACCTAACTTAACAAGACTCTCGAGCACACAGACACATTTCCTCATTAAACCGCCTCGTGTGTCCAGTGATGACAGGAAGATCTGATCACCAGCGGCTCGATGCACAAACACTAAAACTGACCGATCGCTGGAGAAATAACTGAGAAACAGAGGCAGGGCTCAACTATAAATCAATAAATCCCACAGACTCAATGTTGAGCTCAGTGATGAACAATCAGTCTGTGTGTGTGTGTGTGTGTGTGTGTGTGTGTGTTTGAGGACAAATCTGTCTGTGAAGGGATGAGAGACATCTGGAGACATTTCTCAAAAGACAACATGATTAAAATTAAAAAAAAATATATATATATATATTCATAATGATTAAACAATTATCTAAAAAAAGGTTCATAATCATACATAATGATTAAAATAAGATTCATAATGATTAATCATTATTCAAAAATTATTTCATAATGAATATTAATATTTATAAGATTCAGAAATTATTTATAATGATTTATAATGATTCAAAAATGATTCAAAAAATAATGAAAAACTAATAATAATTTAGAATGATTAAAAGATTAATAATCATTCATAATTATTAAAAAACTATTCATAATATTCATAAAGATTCGACAATTATTTTTAATGATTAAAAAATAATGATTAAACAAATATTTAAAAAAAGATTCATAATGATTACATTTTTTAAATGATTCAGAATCATACATAATGTTTAAAATTATTCGTAATTATTCAAAACTGATTCATAATGATTCAAAAATAATTAAAAATTATTTAGAATCATTTAGAATGAATAAAAGATTCAGAATTAATGCCTAGTCAATTTATTCATAGTGATTCATAATATGCATAAAGATTCAAAAATGAATGATGATTAAAAAAAAAAAAAAGATAAAATTGTTCATAATGATTAAAAAATTATTCAAATGAGTCATGTTAGTCTGTACTCACTAAACTTAAAGTCATTATATTTATAGAAACAGAAATGTGATTTGTGATTAGCGTGTGTGAGTTGAGAGTGTGTGTGTGTGTGTGTGTGTGTGTGTGTGTGTGTGTGTGTGTCCGTGGCCGTACGGTGGCCCCGCGGGGTCAAACACACCTGTTCAGACCCACTTTAACCACTGAACACATCTCTGGAGTCATTTCTCTGAGGCGAACGCCGCGTTCATGCTAATCCTCATCTCTCTCTCTCTGTCTCTCTCTCTCTCTCTCTCTCTCTCTCTCTCTCTCTGTCTCTCTCTGTCTCTCTCTGTGTCTCTCTGTGTCTCTCTCTCTCTCTCTCTCTCTCTCTCTCTCTCTCTCTCTCTCTCTCTCTGTCTCTCTCTCTCTCTCTCTCTCTCTCTCTGTCTCTCTCTCTCTCTCTCTCTCTCTCTGTCTCTCTCTGTCTCTCTCTCTCTCTCTCTCTCTCTGTCTCTCTCTCTCTCTCTTCTCTCTCTCTCTCTCTCTCTCTCTCTCTCTCTCTCTCTCTCTCTCTCTCTCTCATCTGAGTTCAGGAGGAAACTACAGCTAAAGGTGATGTTCCTTCTTGTTCATTAGACGCTGTATCTTTAATAATAAACAAAGTACAGAGTAATTAGCAGGCGTTTCCATGGAGAGCAGACGAGGCTCCACTCCGATTAATCAAATCAGAGCCAGAACCAGACATTAGCATAAACATGAATTTAACAAGATGCTTTTGCTCTTTAGACACAAAATCTGCATATCGGTTCATATTTAAAGAGTTTGTTTCAAGTCAACATGGAGCATTTGAGGTATTTGCAAGCGATACCCTCTAAATGTGACTTCAGTATAGATTTAAATTATTAAAACGTGCTCTTTTACATTCACTATGACTGTAAACGTAATAAAGGGATGTAATTCTGCATCGCTGTGTTGATGAACTGCAGCCCACATGAGACAGATTCAGCATAAACGTTTATAATGACTGTCAGAGATCTAGAGGAGCGTTCATGAGCCAACATGTGTGTCATTGAGACACTCGCAGCCTCAGGATCAGTTTATTCTCCACACGGGAGAACAATGAAGCTCAAACATCTCCATCTGCTCCGCTGTCGTCCTGCTGAGAGACGCCGTACAGTCTGCCTCTAAAACACACGCAGAACGCCTGGAGACGCCGCAAACATCCCTGAACTGCTCTTTAGGTGAACATCTGCCGGAGTCTGAATGAAGCTGCACGTCCTTTAGTCTCGTCACACAATGAGACCCCGGCGAGATCTTGGGTAAAAACCAAGGCAAACTGTGTGACATCAGCAGCTCTGCAATTCCTGGAGCATCACTCGTAAGGACAAAAGGTGTCTGTCGAATGCTTAAATGTAAAGCAGAGAGAGAGAGGCGTCTCTTGCTTTGCTATTAACCTCAGAGGCCGTGCTCGGCTGGTTCATGCACTCGTGGACGTGTGTGACCTGCTTTATCTTTGCTCGTGGCAATCACAGCATAATGTTGGTCTGACAAACGAGTCTGGAGTCCGACATGATATTATTATGTGAAAAGAGCACAGTTTATATAGAGGTCTGTCCATCTCTCACATATACACTAGCATTCAAAAGTCTGGAGTCACTAAGTTTTTCTGAAAGAAATTCATACTTTTATTCACATTACATTGATCAAAAGTGACAAGACATTGTTTTCAACATTGATAATAATCATAAATGTTTGTTGAGCATCAAATCCTCATATCAGAATGATTTCTGAAGGATCATGTGACACTGAAGACTGGAGTAATGATGATAAATTCAGCTTTGATCACAGGAATAAATTACACTTTACTATATATTCACATAGAAAACAGGCGTTTTAAATTGTAATAATATTTTACAATTTTTACTGTATTTTTAATCAAATAAATTCAGCTTTGATCACAGGAATAAATTATATTTTTCAATATATTCAGATAGAAAACAGCCGTTTTAAATTGTAATAATATTTTACAATTTTTACTGTATTTTTAATCAAATAAATTCAGCTTTGATCACAGGAATAAATTATATTTTTCAATATATTCACATAGAAAACAGCCGTTTTAAATTGTAATAATATTTTACAATTTTTTACTGTATTTCTAATCAAATAAATTCAGCTTTGATCACAGGAATAAATTATATTTTTCAATATATTCACATAGAAAAAAGCTATTTTAAATTGTAATAATATTTTACAATTTTTACTGTATTTTTAATAAAATAAATTCAGCTTTGATCACAGGAATAAATTACATTTTTATACAATATTACATCTGAATATATTCAGATAGCAAAAAAGCTATTTTACATTGTAATAATATTTCACTATTTTTACTGTACTCAAATAAATATTTACTCAAATACATTATTTTACTCAAATAAACTCAGCTTTGATCACAGGAATAAATTACACTTTACTATATATTCACATAGAAAACAGTTAGTTTAAATTGTAATAATATTTTTAAAAAATTTGATCAAAATAAAAAACATTTACATTTATGCATTTGGCAGATGATTTTATCCAAAGCAACTTAAGGCCCGGGTATACTTCATTTTCTGTTGAGTTGAGTATGTTGAGCTTTTATAAGTATTCTCCTGTGAGCGTGGATAGACGCATTCGGCGTGTGCACACTATCTAGTGGACTATGCTTTCAAGTGCTCAAGTCACTCACACATGCATGCGCTGTTGTACACGCACAGTCCGCTGACCCTCCTAATGACGAAACACAGACAGTGAGTGTGTATAAAGTATACTTTGGTCTTTACATTGCATTGAATGTATACTAACTCATGCATTCCCTGGGAATTGAACCCATGACCTTGTGCTGCATGCTCTGCTGTTTGAGATATAGAAATTATCAAAAAACAAAACGTTCATGAGAGCATAAACATGTGTGACCACTAACACTTTCATCTCCAGCCGTTAGGTGCGGACCAGACGCCGTCTGACCCCTCGCTACGAGCCAGGCCTCATTAAGGATCCATTACTGAGACCCTAGTTAAACTGAGACGGGATCGGACCGAACGAGAGGGGAAAGAGATGATTGGATTAAATCATTATATAAATGTGATTTACAGGGGGAAAACTCCCCGTCTGTTGCTGCAGACGTTAACAAGCCAAGGTCTGAGAGAGAAAAGAAACAGAACAAGACGCTGAGATCACAGTTCAGCAAACAGAACAGCCTTTTCTTGTTTTATATCATCTAGAGTGGTTAAAAATCGCCAAAATAAAAAGTTCAGAAAACTATTGGCAGATACACGCACAAACTCAACGCTCTTCACCTCAACCCGCCAAAATAAAAGTTCAGAAAACTATCGGCAGATACACACACAAACTCAACGCTCTTCACCTCAACCCGCCAAAATAAAAGTTCAGAAAACTATCGGCAGATACACGCACAAACTCAACGCTCTTCACCTCAACCCGCCAAAATAAAAGTTCAGAAAACTATCGGCAGATACACACACAAACTCAACGCTCTTCCCCCTCAACCCGCCAAAATAAAAGTTCAGAAAACTATTGGCAGATACACACACACAAACTCAAAGCTCTTCACCTCAACCCGCCAAAATAAAAGTTCAGAAAACTATTGGCAGATACACACACAAACTCAACGCTCTTCACCTCAACCCGCCAAAATAAAAGTTCAGAAAACTATCGGCAGATACACACACAAACTCAACGCTCTTCACCTCAACCCGCCAAAATAAAAGTTCAGAAAACTATCGGCAGATACACACACAAACTCAATGCTCTTCACCTCAACCCGCCAAAATAAAAGTTCAGAAAACTATCGGCAGATACACACACAAACTCAACGCTCTTCACCTCAACCCGCCAAAATAAAAGTTCAGAAAACTATTGGTAGATACACGCACAAACTCAACGCTCTTCACCTCAACCCGCCAAAATAAAAGTTCGGTTCAACTTGAAGAAATTGTGACAGAAGTATATTACTGTTGTACAGTAGAATTTACTTTTCAAAGTAATAATAATAATAGTTTATTATTAAATCGTATTTTAAGGAATATCACACAATTTTTGTCCATGTTTTAATTTAAACAGTAAATCTCTGTTGTGCAGCACTTCGTTTACCAAAAAAATTAATACAATTCTTCAAATTTCATTTGATTGCATTTCAAAAGATTAATTAAATTGTTAAAGTTTTATTCATTGATTAGATTACCACTGTTTTTGATAATAAATTTTAATTAAATCATAAATTATAAAACAGACAACATAGAATTTCTAAAATAAATAGATAAATTATATTATTTAATTTGTTAAAGTTTTATGAATTAAATTAATTACACATCCTTTTTTTTCATTTTTAAAATGGAATTAGACCATTAAAATGGAATCCAGAAAAAAAAAATATGAAAGATTTCATAGGGCCCTGCATTTGTTTGTTTGTTTAACTTTATTGTCTGTTCAGTTTTCCTGTACAGAAATTCATCTTTGACGCTGGCAATACTATACATCCACACTATCACATAATAAAACACATAAAACATATTTGTCCCCATAAAAAACATAAACACATAGGACAAGTAAATACCATACAATTACAATATATATGTATACGCATATGCGTGAGAATGCATGTGTTATATGCGTATAGATATATATTTCTAATCTCATTCCTGTGACTTCATTGGAAAGCAACAATCACAACATCAAACATGGTGACGCATCTTTATGCATCATATGTGAATGAATGCAAACAAGAATGAGATTTGAGAGATGAGGAAGATCAGTGAACTTAAATCATATGACCTCAGGAGACTTGGAATATAGTACATCTCCTTTTGCATTTGCAAGTTCATAACGGCACGAGGATGAATAAATGATGACAGAAATATTCATATAAACCTTTACTGATTTCCACATGCTAAATGAACAAAGCGACATTCCGCTGACTTAACCGTGGCTCTCCACCTCTGAAGGTTTCTTGGATGTTTTTCGTTCAGAGACTCACTGCGAGGTCATTTGTCACAGAGAGCCGGCGGTCAGCGCGGGCCGAGGCAGATCGCATCAGCGTGATTGAACATCAGCCGAGGAGACGCGAGCGCATGGAGACGGGCAGTCATATGCCAACTGTAGAGGGCCAAATTTAATTTCAGCCTGAGCTCACGTCATATTTTGACAGCGGAGTCAAACGCGCAGTGGCCGGATGTCATCACTGTCACGGCCGTCCACGTTAACGCGAGACAGACAGCAGGTGAGCAAGCCGTCGCACTTTAGCGGGCAGACGTGTCTGTTTGGGAGCTTTGCCGCACTAATAGCGGCCCTGCGAGAGAGAGAGAGAAAAAGAGACACCATTGCTCTCTCCCAGCGTTCCCGTATCCTCCAGGGGACAAACGTCGGTTCGCTGACAGCCGTTCCACAAGACCTCAAAGACACGTCTGTCCACCCATCAATCTGCCAGCCAATCACAGCTCACGGATTACACACTCGGGCCGCTGGCCACCAGTCAGAGAGCTGACAATCACTCAGATACACGTCTGTCAAATCACCCGCTTTGGGAAAGAGGTCGAGGAGAGAGGGATGGAGGAAAGAAGACACACATGCACACATCACAGGAGCTTGTATTATACACTCATGTCTTTTTGCAGGTCATTTGGTTTTCCATCACTATTCTTGATTATTTGAAAATTAGATGATGCCCCTTTAAGAAACATCACTTTCCTTCACTCACACAATTACTGCTTTCTTTAAGAATAAGATACATCACTTTCAAGTCAGCATGAAACAGAAGTTGCGGTAGTCTTTTATTCTCTATAGTGCCGTATATCCAAGTGAAACGCTTCTCAAACAAGAACAAATGTAGGGCGGGGCTTGATTTTGTCTGTGGGGAATTGATTCGATGGTTGTGGTTTGCTATTGGTGGATCTCATGTGAGTGACAGGTTGCCCCGCCCTCGTCATCAGAGAAGAGAAGAGATGAAGTTATTCTGATTCAAGATTATTAAAACAATAATGATGTGCATGGATGAATCATTTAGTATAAACACAGCAATATTCCATAATAAAACAAGAATGATAAATTGATCAATGAGGCACATTAATTTAGTAAAATAATTAGGGTTAGCCTAACCCTAACATCAAACAAATCCAAATCAGGTTTTAGCTTTCTTTCTGTCCTTCTGATTTGGTGTGTATTTTCTGAGCGCGTGTATGTATTTTTGGGTGTGTGTTTGTGTCTCTGAGAGCCGATATGAGTGTGACGCGCCGCAGGGTCTCAGCTGCGATCAGTGTGTTTGTTTAGAGTTATTTAGACACCAGCCGCCCTTCACAAACACACAAACACACACCTGCGCCGCCCGTCACACCAGATCCTACAGCATTTATTACACACATTCTCAGCTGACGTGCTCTGGAGTGCAGATCGTGTAGGCGGCGGTTAAAAACAAACGCTGTTCGACAAAAACATACAAATCAAACACACAATACGGCTGTGAAGATAACACACGGGTGCAGTGTTAGAAACATATGACAACAAGTCCAAACTAAACACAACAACAAACACTGATATGATCACATTACAGGTTCCTGTAAGATTTAAATCAAAATTAACTACTGTATATTTACTGTTTCAGAACTTAATTTACCAATTCAAGCTTTTAAAGCCTTTTTAGAGAGACAAAAAACGACATAAATGCATAAATTAGGGAATCACATAAAAAGACACCGTGTTAAATTAGTCAAAAGTGACAGTAAAGACATTTATAATGTTACAAAAGATTCTATTTCAAATAAACACTGTTCTTTTGAACTTTCTATTCATCAAAGAATCCTGAAAAATCACGGTTTCCACAAAAATATGACCGTTTTCAACATTGATAATAATCAGAAATGTTTGTTGAGCATCATATCATCATATTAGAATGATTTCTGAAGGATCATGTGACACTGAAGACTGGAGTAATGATGATAAATTCAGCTTTGATCACAGGAATAAATTACACTTTACTATATATTCACATAGAAAACAGCTGCTTTACACTGGAGTAATATTTCATGATTTTTACTGCATTTCTAATCAAATAAATTCAGCTTTGATCACAGGAATAAATTATATTTTACTATACATTCACATAGAAAATGGCTATTTTATAATATTTCACAATTCTTACTGCATTTTTGATGAAATAATAGCAATAGCTTGATGAGCATTTATAAGAGCATAAGAAAAACATTACAAAATCTTGCTGACACTAAACTTTTTAATAGTAGTGTGCAATATAGATATAGATACAGATAAAATATAACTCAAGCCACTTTTTGCCATTCATCTTATAACTGCAAAATAAAAAAATATCAAAAAGCATGTTTATCCCACTTTATACATTCATAGGAATTGTACTTTTTTCACAAGAAAAAACGAATCATTAAAAAAGTGATTTCCAGACGGTCTTTATGAGATTATTTTGATTGACTATTGTGTTATTTTTGGCTACTTTCACACCGTTCTGTGGCTGCCTGCCAACAAACTTCCCTGAAATGCATGTTGCTTATTTAATTTCACAGTCAGAAAACACATTCTGTCCTAAAATATGCGTCTCCAGATCTTGACGTGCTGGAAGGCAACCGAATCGCATTAAACACACCGGACAACAGCGCTATCAGCAGGTTCCTCTCGGCCTCTAATCACAACTATTAAATATTCTGTCACTTTAAAGAAGCTCTGGCTCTGGCAATACGAGGCCCGTGTGCCAAATCAGCCCATTTGTTTCCTAATCATGTTAATTTCTGAATCACACACACTCGTCTGTGCTGCGGGCTGTTCTGTGTGTCTGCATTCGGCCGCTCAAACTCTAAAAGGGACCAAAGGTGAGGCTTAAAAGCTCTAAACGGATCGTTTAATAAATGAGCTGCGCACCGAACGGAGGTGATAATGAGCTGTCGGTGCGCAGATCACATGGACGGGCGGAACCGAGATCCACGGGTTCAGCGTTCGGCTCTGATAACGACTTCACCTCCATTAGCAGGACCAGCGGACAATCACACAGGCTCGGGATTCACCGCACGACTGTCAGATGGTAGGAAGGTGGAAATATTCAGCTAATGGCAGCTGTAGTGAGACAGACGGAGGCATGGAGAGCTGAGGAGAAACTGAGGCAGAATGAGACACAATAAGCCGTTTATCCTCATTAGGTGACATACACACACACACACACACACACACATGTTGTTTTCATGTTTTATAGAGACTCTCCATAGACATGATGGTTTTTATTCTGTTAAAACTGTGTATTCTCTCCTCTAACCCTAACTCTACCCCCAAACCTAATCATATAAAACTTTCTGCATTTTTACATTTTCAAAACAATTAATTTATTACGATTTATAATCTGTTTTCCTCATGGGGACCAAAACATGTCCCTATAAGGTCAAAATGTACGGGTATTACTATCCTTGTGGGGACATTTGGTCCCCATAATGTAGGGAATACCAGGTACACACACTCACTCACTCACTCACTCACTCACTCACTCACTCACTCACACTCACACTCACACTCACACTCACACTCACACTCTCTCACGCACACACACTCTCTCTTACACACACACACACTCACACAAACACACTCTTCTCTCTCACACATACACACTCACACACACTCTCACACACACACTCTCACACACACACACACACACACACTCTCTCTCTCTTTCACACTCTCACACAGTCTCACACACACACACACACACTCTCTCACACACACTCACACAGACACACACTCTCTGTCTTTCACACTCTCACACACAATCTCACACACACACTTTCAAACACACACACTCTCTCACACACAATCTCACACACACACTTTCAAACACACACACTCTCTCACACACACACTCTTCTCTCTCACACATACACACACACTCTCACACACACACTCTCTCTCACACACTCACATAAACACACTCTTCTCTCTCATACATACACACTCAGACACAGTCTCTCTCACACACACAAACACACTCACACACAAACACACACAGACACACACACTCACTCACTCTCTCTCTCTCTCTCTTTCACACTCTCACACACAGTCTCACACACACACACACACACACACACCCTAAAATCAAAAATATTAATCATATAAAATATTTAAATTATTATTAAATTAAAAATCCTTCAGAAATCACTGAAATATGCTAAAAAAAAAACAATAAATAAATAAAAATCCTAAATATTATTTATTTAATTATTATTATTTGGATTCCAGGATGTCTGTGACGTCTTCAACAAGTGGATGTCTCTCTTTGTGTTTTATATCATATTCTGAAGTCAATGCACGTGTTGCCAGTTTTAAGTGTGGTGGGCGGTTGCTATGTGGTTACTAGGGCGTTGTGTTGGTATACAGACGTGGCGCGGTATGGTACGGTAACGACAGCATTAGTGATGGTTGACTTGAACAGCACTGAGACTATAAACTCTCTCTTCTGTCTGCTGTTGCTCTCAGGTGGCACACAATATTGATTAAACTGTAATTTTACATTTATGTATTTAAAGATGACGCTCATCAAGTGTCTGAATATTGAGAGTTATTAACGTAGCCCGGGCGGGTTTTATTGGGCTCTGACCCATTATATTCATTTCCTACTGGAATTACAAATGCTCAGACGACTTTCACCATTCACCTTTGTTTTTCCTAACATTCATCAGCAGAGATAAAAAATAGACTCAATACAGTAAAAATTCATATTGACTATGAAATATGAAATTACTGGTGACTGGTAGCAAAAGTCTTTAGTTTATTCTCGTTGCAGTCTAGGAGAATCAATTGAGACATTAAAGAAATCTCATTTGTGATTTGCCTTTCCGACAGGCTCTAAACTAATCTGGAAAAATCAGAGAATAAGAGAAAAAGCAACATCACAGGTCCTAAATAGTATTCAAAAATATAATTAGTATGTCCCAAATTGTAGTATGTTGAAATGAGTATTCCAAAGATACCCGGATGGTCTACTATTTCCGAAGTGCAGATCCGCACACACTCTGACGTCTAATATTGCCCACAACCCATTGCGTGTTGGACGAGGACTCGATTAGAACTACAAACGCGGATAAAAAGTGTTAAAAAACTACAAACATGGCGGATGTCCGAGTCCAACAGTTAAGCAGAGAGGTTTAGATAAAGGCATTTGAGTGAATACTTATCAGTATCTAACCTGACAAAAAGATATTTATTCAGTGTTATCCACATTATATTTCATCTGCAACAGCGCTGTGAACTTTTGTAATGATACGTTTGGCCATTAACTTTTAAACACATGAGGAGAGTCTCCGCATGAAATAACCACGACTGGCCGATCAACGTGCGACTACAATTCTCTCCGATACGGTGGGAAATTAAATTAAACTGAATGTGCAAGGTTTTAACTGTGATGATGATTGACAGGGAAGTTTAAACGGTGACGGGATGCACGTAACTAAGCGACAGAGCGTCCGTAAAAGATGACGAAGTAGTGTGTCCTAGTCTTCTGCTACACACTCAAAAGTATGTACTTTTTCTTAACAAAAAGAGTACATACTTTTAGGACGTAGTATAAGTAGGTGAATTGGGACGCAGCAACAGAATATACGACAGAACACTACACAGATACTGCATCCCACAATGCAATGCAACCAGACTTTCCATTTCCAGTGCAATAAATGAAACACAAGCGAAGTCAACTGCACTTCCAAAGTAGGGATGCACCGATATGAAAATTTTGGCCGATACCGATAATTCTTTATATTTGAAAGCCGATAACCGACATATTTGCAGATAAACCTAAATCCATAATTTTTGAGAGCCTGAAAGTCTCACCATTAAAATCCATGTCCCAAACACACAATCATAATGTTCTCGTTATAATTTTATGTAGTCTATATGACAGACTAAACTGTATTTTCCTTTTTAAAGTGATTCCAATCATATTTCAAGCAATTCAAAACCATAATGGAGAACAGTGCACATCTGAAGGAAATAATACATTATTTATCAGATTTAATATATCGGCCACATTTTCATATTGGGCCGATAACAATAACATTAAAAATATATCGACCGATACCAGTATGGGGGCTGATATATTGTGCATCTCTACTTCCAAACATCTTTCTTGAATATGTATTTAGTCAGACTGCAACTGCAAAGTGTCATGCTTTTATATATATAAAAAATGCAATACCAGATATGATGACAGCACAAAAGCATGACAGGGAAAAATGAGTACTCGCCAAATCTGCCACATTCAACATGCAACGCTCAATGAAGGACGCTGGCAAATGCAAGTATATTCCAAAATGTGTCTCTATCTGTTAATAATATACTATATTCAATCTCAATCTCAAAAACAATAATGCCGTCTTTGCTCATGGCCAATGGGCACAAACATTTGTCATCCCTCTAAAGCCAAAGGGAAATTACATCATGACAACACAACCAAATCTGAATGGACTCCAATGAAGAAAGATGGGCTGTATATTCATAAGCAGGTATTGATTCACACAACTAATCAGATAAAACATGAACTGACACACAGGAAATAAACGGAAATAATCAGGAAGAGTGTGAAAGAAACACCTGTCAAAATAAAAGACTCTTACACGAATCACATCAGCTTGAATTGTCTTTTAAACATTTAAAAAATAACATGAGAGCTCATATTAATGTTTGATTGTGGTGATTTTACAAGGCTTAAATAATTTCCAAACATTTCTGATTGATAATGATCAATGTTCTGATACATTTTGAAGATGATAAACCTTTATATATCCAGATATTTTGTTTGGTACACGTGAGCAGAAGTTTAGCAGTGAGAGTGCCAAATTATTTATTTTCAATTAAATTAAACTTTAAATTTGAGTATTACATTTACTGTATTTCTATTAACTTTCCAGGTTTCTATATCATACAAAAGGGTATGAAAATGTTTGGAGTGCATTTTTTTACTGATCCGGAAATGTTCTTGTCTTAATCTAGATATAGTTAAAAAAAAACAGCATTTTAGCATTTGTCATTTCCTACTTATCTCATATTTCACTTTCATGTGAACTGTTGATGACATTTCAAGAGCTGTCCGATATTTACAGAATCAGAAGGTCACTGACCGGCTTCCCTGCGGACCGTCCGACTTTCAAAGAATTAACTAAAAAGATGAAAACAGAAGAGAGAGATGAACGTGATTTCTCTCTCTCTCTCTCTCTCTCTCTCTCTCTCTCTCTCTACAGCAGGGTGTGTTTTATGTTTGTCGCAGCAGGTGTTCCTCATTGGTGACAAATTTCACTCTCTGGACAAATTGACGGTCACGGGAGGATAAAAGAACAGCGTGACCTCTGAGCGCGCTCACTAATGTGTTCAGTCTGATACGTGACTCCAGCAGAGACGAACCCGACATCAGATCAGAGCAGAGTCTTCCCAGCTAACAACATGTTCTAAGAAAATCCTGCTAATGCTCCCATGAAGTTTTGAAAAAAAGTTATTTTTGAACGTTCAAAGCACGCTTAAAAAAACGTTACGCAAACGTAGAGGGAACATTCCATTTTGCAAACATTATGAGAACGTTACTTTTAAATGTTCTCGGAACATTCCGAAACTAAAACGTTTCAGAAAAAAAAACTGCATAAAGAACGTTTTGAGAAAAGACCACATAACTTTGAACGAACGTTCTATTAACGTTACTGGAAGAATGTTTGTTCATAACTTTGAGAGAACCTTGCCAGAACGTTCCCTGTTAGCTGGGTTACTAAATCAGCTGTAGACAAGTAATATATGCACTGATTTGCTAAAAGCTGTGATTGTTTGGGCTCTATCACACACCCGGCGCAATGCGGCGACAGGTGCGACGCAAGTGTGTTTTGCTAGTTTTAGCCCGACGCAGTTTTCATTTTCACGTCCAGCTCCACGTTGTTTAAATAGCAAATGCACTGGCGCATCTGTTCACCCATGGGCATCTGGTCTAAACCAGGTGTGTTCAGGAGCATTGTTGGAGCGTTGCTATTGTGAGGAACTGAAAACGACTGCGCCATTGACCAACACACACCTGCTCTAAAGTCAATAGCGCAGTATTTTTTGTGTTATTTAAAGGGTGTGTTAGTAATATGAGCCTATAGGCGGTGCACAACGCGCGTACACTCTGCTTATTAAACACACACACATTCTGCTTATTACACACACAGGGTGTGTGGCAGCAGCACACATGAATTTGCATATTCATGGTTCTGCGTATACTAAATGAGCAAGGGTGTCAAGTTACATTCAAGCTACAGTGGTGGTCAGAATTATTGGCACCCCTGGTAAATATGATCAAAGATGGCTGTAAAAAATAAATCTGCATTGTTTATCCTTTTGATCTTTTATTCAAAAAATTCGCAAAAATCTAACCTTTTATTGAAAGTCGGGGGGTAAATCACATTATGAAATAAATGCTTTTCTCCAAAACACGTTGGCCACAATTATTGGCACCCCTAGAATTTTTTATGCATAAAATATCTCTGAAGTATATTCCCATTAATATTTCAATTTTTTAGCACACCAGGGTAACTAGGAAGACGGAGATGGAGAAGATGGAGAATCGCAGAGATTAGTTGAGTCTTGGGGTCAGAAAGCCTAAAAAAAAAAAAAAAAATCAAACAACCCCTACATCACCACATGTTGTTTGGGAGGGATTCAAGAAAAATCCTTCTTGCTCATCCAGAAACAAACTCCAGCATATTCAGATCAGACACGACTGGAGCTTCAGACGGACCTGGTTCTGTGGTCAGATCAAACTATAAAAAGAGCTTTTTGGCAGAAAACTCATCAGATGGGTTTGGTGCAAACATGGATAAAAAGCACCCCATGCCCACGGATAAAAATACCGCTGGATCTTTGATGTTGTGGGCCTATTTTTTTGCTGGAGGTCCTGAACATCTTGTTCAGATTCATGGTATTATGGATTCTAGCAAATACCAACAGATAAAACATCAAAACCTGACGGCCTCTGCTAGAAATCTTATAATGGGCCGTGGTTGGATCTTCCATCAGGACAACGATCCAAAACAAACATCAAAATCAACACACAAATGTGTCACTGAACACAAAATGAAGCTTCTGCCATGACCATCCCAGCCCCTGACCTGAACCCTATAGAGAATGAGTGATGACCTGAAGAGAAGAAGCACCAACATGGATCTGGGAATCTGAAGGATCTGGAGAGATTCTGTATGGAGGAATGGGCTCTGATCTCTGGTCCGGTGTTCTCCAAACTCATCAGGCGTTATAGGAGAAGACTCAGAGCTGTTATCTTGGCAAAAGGAGGTTGCAAAAAGTATTTAATAAAAGATTGCCAGTAATTGTGGCCAACGTGTTTTGGAGAAAAGCATTTATTTCATAATGTGATTTCCCCCCCACTTTCAATTCTTTTACTTCAATGAAAGGTTAGATTTGTGTGAATTTTTTAAATAAAAGATCAAAAGGATAAACAATGCAGATTTATTTTTTACAGCCATATTTAATCATATTTACCAGGGGTGCCAATAATTCTGACCACCACTGTATATTAAGGCATGAAGACATTTTTTCACAGGAAAAACTTTGAATATGCCATTTTGGTGATTAAAGATGAGTTTTCAGGGATAAAATTATTAACTACAGGAGGACTTTAACATCTTCCCTTTTATCATTCTTTGTCATTTTTATTTCTCTTCCCTTACTGGTTTATGTATGGTATGACTTTTATATTTTGCACTGTTTTATTTATACATTCAAATGCTTCAGCAATACAAATGTACAATATTTGTCATGCAAATTATGCACATATTAGGCATTCAATTCTAACTTTATATTGTCTGACATGACTGGATCGTAAAATTTAAAACCAAACGATGTGCTAAATTTAAACACCATATTGTACATAAACGCCAGAGTATGTGAACAGCTGCACGTTATCTTGTTTTGTGTTTGTGTGTAAAGCATTGACATTTCAAAATAAGAGTCCTGGTGCATTTCGGGCTTGTTTATTAAATAAAAGTCACGCCGTGTGTCAAATTTCCACCCCGGTTATTATTTGGTTACACAAACTGTATGTAATTTAATTTAATTTCCATTTAATTTAAAGTAAACAATTGTAGCTTTTGTCTGGGACGCCCCGTCACAGGAACATTATTTGACACTTATTATTAAATATATAGATTTTACTAGTATCAGTGTTAATATAGCTAACAAAATCTAAAACCATACAAAAAACTCTTTACTTGAAATAAATAAATGTAAACTGACATAAAATTAAATTAAAAAAACTTAAACTTTTCTTATTTTCTCTCTTATTTAGTTGAAATTAACCTGTTATTTAGTTTCATTAACCTGATGTACCAAACTAAAACTGAAATAAAACTTAATAAAAACTATACAAACATTTTTAAAAATAACAAAAACTTAAAAATAACAAAACAACAGAATTTCCAAAACTTTTAACTAAAATTAAAATGAAAGCAGAATTAAATTGAATTCAAAATATTAACAAAAACTATACAGTATCTCAGTGATACTAAAATAACACTAGTATGGCTAAATCTGTTACAGTGTGTTATATATATATATATAAATGCGCTCCTAAATTTTTCAACTTAGCAGCACAGGTGCACCTTGGGAGTGTCAAGCCCTGTGAACGCCTATGGTGTGTTACCGTCTTGCTCTGAAGGCATCATATGCAAATGTATTTGGCCCTATGATGTCACAGGTCACTCAATATCAAAACGAGCCATTTTTGGAGCTTGATTAAACACTTACACATTTCTTTTCTCTGGTCGCTCTGAACATGGTAATTGCCCTAGAGATTCATCAGGACCGCAAACAGATGATCGATCTAGTGCAGAGACGCGAGTCTTTCCTTCCTTTCTCTTCCTGTCACACGCACTTTCTCCCTGCAGGTTTGAACAGTGATCACTCTCCTGGGAAGTGCAGAACCTTGGGAATACATCCACACATCCAGCTCAGACTATTCATAATACATCTGTCGTACGCACAGGAAGGAAGCAGAAAGAGAGACGCTACAGCATGTTCACAGCGAGAGCCGAAGCGCCCAGTTTCACTTTAGTGAGGTTGCATTCATGCATGCATCATCAACAAATTTCATAGTATCATGATATGTATTTATATGAAATTGTAAGAATTAAATCAATGCGTTAGCATTAATATGTTAACTTCTACTGTCACTGTTCAAAGCATACCTAATGTATATTAAAGTCAGCATGAAATCAAAATTGACCCATTTTTTCATTTCTTCATAGAGACGGGAACTAAACTATTAGATGTTCACATCCACCCAAATCCAGACCTCAAACATAATCTGGATTAGGGTTGCCAATTTCAGAAAAGGAAAATAAGGGACACTCAAAATATTTGTACTGTACCACACAGTGTATGTCATTTCAGTGTCTGCAGTTCAGTGTGTGTATAAAAGGTTCTCAGACATAAACACATTTGTTTTGCTTAACCCATCAATGCACAATTTAATCCTAAAAAGAATTTTAACGTCATAGAAATAAATGTCAATTGTTACACACAAACCATCTAAAGCTTTTGTCGCATTATACACTATCGTTCAAAAGTTTGGGGTCGGTAAGAATTTGTTTTAAAGAAATTAGCCTAATTCTTTTTAGGATTAAATTGTGCATTAATAGGTTGAGTAAATCAAATGTGTTTATGTCTGAGAACCTTTTATACACACACTTAACTGCAGACACTGAAATAACATACACTTTGAGTGTCCCTTATTTTTGTCCCACTTTTTGTCCTTTGTTATGTAAATTTGGATTATGTTGTTTTGGAAATAAATGCAAACAAATCAAAAAGCCAATCTTTTAATCTTTTCACATTCTTTGTTCTAGTTCCCTCACAGTCATTCAGCTGATAGGGCCATCAGGGGAGTGTCTTTGTCTTTCCAGGTGTGAAACACATCAATATTCATGGTGATTCACGCCCTCCCCGCTTAAGCCTTCCCGATAGGGTTGGGTATCGTTTGAATTTTAACGATTCCGATTCTTATCGATTCCTAATTTCGATTCCAATAAGGTAAAAAAAAAAAAAAAACCTTAGATATCATTCACATTTATTCTAAGTCTTCATAGGAGCTGAATACCATGAACAAAAATCAACACTTACACAAGGAACTTTTACCTATGGTTTAAAAATACCAGAGGAAAAACAACTAGCCTAACTAATATAAATTTCAAGCATTATTAAAGACACTCAGTAATTAAAAAAGAACAAATAAATTATCAATTGCACAAATAAATACAATTGAGCAAAGGTATAAATATAGAAAGAAATAAACATTTTCAGATATTCAGGTACAGAAACTGTATAATCAAATGTAAAATAACACTGCACTTTATTAATAAAATATAGGCTATACATTACAAATAGTTCAATTATATTCTGTCTAGAGCAGCGAGTGAGTTTTCTCGTTGTCTTTTGTTTGATTAATGTTGTCATAGAGACGCATCCGGAAAATCTGCCGTCACTTTAAGAGCTTCACGGATCACACATACGTTTTCCTCTTCTCTTCTGTCTTAAGACATAACCAGCTGTGTTTACGAGAATATTTTGACATATTTTGTGTGTATTTGTCCGTTCGTGTGCTGTGAAAAAAGACGAGGAAGCAAACTTAGTTCATTATCGCGAGAAGCCGTTCTATGCGCACGTGTGTGTGTGTGTGTGGCACAGAATGTTTAAAATCACCTTTTCTGTGCACACGTTTTGGATGTGTGCAGAGCACGGAAAACAGCGTGCGAGTCTTTTGCGCACTCATAAGTGGAACCGAAATGCGCGATTCTTATCGAATCACCGGTTCTGGGGAATTTGGAACCGGTTCTAAAATGGAACCGGTTCTCGATACCCATCCCTACTTCCTGACACAAAACATGTCTTACAAATTTTAAATCAATATATTGTTTTATGTGAATGAGTGGGCAGAGTGATGTTTACATCGTCTTGAAGCAAAAATTCTAGCCTACGTGATCCAGTTTTCAAAAGTCTTATGAACAAATATTCAGTATGGGTTTCATGGCTTTATTACTTATGTTTTCCCATTTGCTCAAAACTACAAACTTTAACATACATACTGCTCACATATTATTGTAGCAGAGTCTGTGCTGAATACAGAGTAATCATAGCCTGACGTCGTCATACTCAGATTCTAGTCAGAATATGAGTCTGATACTGCTCCATTGGGCTGTGATTATGGGGCGTTTCAACCGAACCAGGAAAGAAAATGCCTCTGCACTCAATCGGATAGACCTACAACCAATCAGAGCAACGGAGTAAGTGACGTACGTTGACTTGAGCGACACATAGTTGTCAACAGAACTCAACTGCACACATGCTGGAAGAAGTAGAAAAAGAAGATGTGTGTAAACGATCTTTGCCGGTGTTGTAAAAGGAATTTCAGGATACACGGAGTACTTACCAACACGATCAGCATTTTTGAGAGAAATAGTAAAGGTGAATGCATATACGAACAAGTTCTCTGTTTAGGATTAGAACGAATTCAACCCAAGCGCTCTTTGGTGACGTGGATGATTACGTTACTGTTGATCATCTGTCCATCATCGTATAAAGCCCGCCCTGACAATCTGATTGGTCCGAACAGCTCTGGTTCGAGCATAGTTGCTCCACAACGGATCAAGTCCAGACCGAACTTCCCGACCTCAAATGTTGTGGGCGGGGCTAAGTTCGGCTGGCATCCAGGCTAGAGTAATCAGACTTTAGCCATGGAAATGTTACAGAAATAAGCACAAATGTCAGGGCATGTCAAAACACCTCCAGGGCCCAGAACCAACTCAGGGTTCAAAGGGTTAAAGTCACCATGAAATAAAACTGACAGTTCTTATTTTTTATGGAATATTGTCACAATGATTTATCGGCGCACATCGTCATTGTTTTAATAATCTTGAATAACTTCATCTCTTCTCTTCTCTGATAACGAGGGCGGGGCCACCTGTCACTCACATGAGATCCACCAATAGCAAACCACAACCATCCAATCAATTCCCCACAGACAAAATCAAGCCCCGCCCTACATTTGTTCTTGTTTGAGAAGCGTTTCACTCGGATATACGGCACTATAGAGAATAAAAGACCAGTGCAACTTCCCTTTCATGCCGACTTTTATATTTTAAATAAATATTTACATCTTTTACACATTTGCACACAATTACGATGTTTAATTGTGAAAATGAGACGAGCTTCTTTAAATCCTTATGTTCAAAAGTCAGATGTTGCCCTCACAAAAAAACCTCATTAATGAACATGAAAGAATCCGACGGAACCAGGAACAGCCTGTCAGCCAATCAGCTGCGAGCAGCACCAGAGCTTGGCATTATTAGTGTTAGTTTGATTATGAGTTCAGGAGAACGAGCGAGACCCGGCTGAGAGAGGAAGAGAAAGTAAAAATAATCAGGCTCTTACCCCGGGTAGAGTCTTTTGTTCGTGGAGAGCGCTCTGGGCCTTCAGCGCTGACTCTCTGGCACAGTACGTTAGAAAGGCACATCCTGAAACACACACACACACACACACACACAGAGTCAGCGGATTCAACACTTCATCAGCGTGTTGTGTTGAGGAGTCACAGGAAAACAACACTCACATTTCCATCAGGAAACCTACAGATCTAGTTTCTCTTTTTAGTGTTTAGATTTCATTCAAGTTCATTTTTTTGTCACTCAACCCAGACATGGGAGATGATATATAGATCAACATTTAACATTACCAACATGATAATGTTTAGGGTTGGGAAGCGCACTATATTTTCCGATTCCGGTCAACCCTAACAATTCCGGTTCCATAAAAATTATTAAGCAACTAATAAAAGAAAAAATGCACAATACTAGGGTTGGGTATCGTTTGAATTTTAACGATTCTGCTTATCGATTCCTAATTTTGATTCCAATAAGGTAAAAAAAACCTTAGATATCAATCACACTTATTCTAAGTCTTATTGCAAAACATTTAATTGTAGCTGAATACCATGAACAAACATCAACAGGATGCCTATGGTTTAAAAATACCATAATAAAAACAACTAGCCTAACTAATGTAACATTCAAGCATTATTAAAGACAAGTAAACACTCACTAATTAAAAAAAGATAACAAATTAGCAGTTGCACAAATAAATACAATTGAACAAAGATACGATTGAAATTTTCAGGTATTCAGGTACAGAAACTGTAATCAAATGTAAAATAACACTGCGCTTCATTAATAAAATATAGGCTATACATTACTATAGCCTTTATCTTATTAACCCCTTAACTGTCACTGTCACGCTTGGCGCTCTTTTTTTCGTATCATATATTTTAGTAATCATCATAAATTAGGTATCATTCGAAAGATTAAGAACCTTAAAATTCATCCTGTAAAAACCGTTTTGAAATTGGACGTTGCGTTGCCATGGAAACGGTACTCTAAATTCTTCTAGTGGGCGGTGTCAGGTTTCATATTACAAAATTTTATAATCAAAACCTTTTCTAATCTTGTCGGAAAGGTCCGAGTCTCAAGGTTCCATATTTGGTGACTGTTTTGTGATAAATCTGGAAAATCTGCCACTGTCACTTTAAGAGCTGCATGGATCCAATATACTGTTACACACGCGTTTTCATCTTTTCTTTTCAACTGTCTCAAGACATAACCGACTGTGTTTACCAGAATATTTTGATATATTTGTGTGTGTATGTGTCCGTTTGTGTGCTGTGTAAAAAGATGAGGAAGAGAACTCATTATCGCGCTGTTCTGTGTGCATGTGTGTGTGTGTGTGTGTGTACAGCACTTCTTTGTGCTCAGATGTTTAAAATCACATTAAAATTTTCTGTGTGCACGATTTGAATGTGTGCAGAGCACAGAAAACAGCGCAAATGGTTTAAAATCACATTAACATGCACACACAGGAACCGATAAGCAGAACCGAAATGTGCGTTTCTTATCAAATCACCGGTTCTGGGAAATTTGGAACCGGTTCTCGATACCCATCCCTACTAATGTTACAAATTTTTATTAATTTTACCCTGATATAAAAAATGCCTACAGTTGTTTAATCACAAAGAGACATGAAGAATAAAAAAACCCACATCTGACTGTTATGCAAACGACAGCAATATTCAAATCCACATTAATTATCAATATCAATGTATACGTAACGTACAGTTGAAAACAACAAAGTCCGCAAGTATAAGTTAAAGAATTAAAAATCATGCAGAGACTTGTCTGACAGTTATGCAAACAACAGCAATATTCAAAATCACATTAATTGGACAAATAGCAGAAAAAAACCCACATATGCATTTTCAGACACTACACCACCAAAGCGGCTCTGCAAATTAATTTGAACATGCTTAAACATCAAAATCAAATGTGTTTTGTGCCCCATGTGTGGCAGCGGTGACTGTCTGAGAGGCGTTTCTGCAGCGGCGAGCAGAATCTCCATCGCCTTACAGCAGACGTGCCCTCCTTAGGGAGCATGAACACACACACCGCACCCATCGGTTACACTCCAGCAGCGCTCCGGGACTTTACATGGGATGTCAAGAGGAGATGCTTTAAAAACTCAACAGACTCTCCTTTACTGTTCAAGTATATTGGTCTCATAAACATCTCTTGAATAACTCAAACCCAAGTGCAGTGCTCAAACTACAGGATTGCTTGTTTTGCATGCATGATTATATGGTTTTATTTAATTTCCATTTAGTATTTCTCTGTGACCCATCAGAACACACAAGGCCCATTTTCGACACTATGGGTGTAACGGATGAGTGAAAGAGTGAAAGCTTTATCATTTGCATGTTTCTAAGTCTTGCCGATTTGAACATTCGAGCAATTTAAACCATTCAAACACTGATTCATCCAGTAATGAAACAAGTGAAGTCTTTATGAGTGAGTCATTGAATCATTCACTCAAGAGATTTGTTCAAAAACGCTGATTCATCCAGTAATGAAACAAGTGAAGTCTTTATGAGTGAGTCATTGAATCATTCACTCGAGATTCATTCAAAAATGCTGATTCATCCAGTAATGAAACAAGTGAAGTCTTTATGAGTGAGTCATTGAATCATTCACTCGAGATTCATTCAAAAATGCTGATTCATCCAGTAATGAAACAAGTGAAATCTTTATGAGTGAGTCATTAAATCATTCAATCAACAGATTCGTTCAAAAACACTGATTCATCCAGTAATGAAACAAGTGAAGTCTTTATGAGTGAGTCATTGAATCATTCACTCGAGATTCGTTCAAAAATGCTGATTCATCCAGTAATGAAACAAGTGAAGTCTTTATGAGTGAGTCATTGAATCATTCACTCGAGATTCGTTCAAAAACGCTGATTCATCCAGTAATGAAACAAGTGAAGTCTTTATGAGTGAGTCATTGAGTCATTCACTCAAGAGATTCATTCAAAAACACTGATTCATCCAGTAATGAAACAAGTGAAGTCTTTATGAGCGAGTCATTGAATCATTCACTCAAAAGATTCATTCAAAAACACTGATTCATCCAGTAATGAAACAAGTGAAGTCTTTATGAGTGAGTCATTGAATCATTCACTCGAGAGATTTGTTTAAAAATGCTGATTCATCCAGTAATGAAACAAGTGAAGTCTTTATGAGTGAGTCATTGAATCATTCAATCAAGAGATTTGTTTAAAAACACTGATTCATCCAGTAATGAAACAAGTGAAGTCTTTATGAGTGAGTCATTAAATCATTCAATCAACAGATTCGTTCAAAAACACTGATTCATCCAGTAATGAAACAAGTGAAGTCTTTATGAGTGAGTCATTGAATCATTCACTCGAGATTCGTTCAAAAACACTGATTCATCCAGTAATGAAACAAGTGAAGTCTTTATGAGTGAGTCATTGAATCATTCACTCAACAGATTCGTTCAAAAACGCTGATTCATCCAGTAATGAAACAAGTGAAGTCTTTATGAGTGAGTCATTGAATCATTCACTCAAGAGATTCGTTCAAAAACCCTGATTCATCCAGTTATGAAACAAGTGAAGTCTTTATGAGTGAGTCATTGAATCATTCACTCAAGAGATTTGTTCAAAAACGCTGATTCATCCAGTAATGATGAATGTTGAGATCTCTAACAGCTGCTCCTCCCTTATGACCTGGGCATCACACACACACACACACACACACACACACACACACACACACTGACAGTAAAACTAAATGCAAGCAGACTGACAATGATAAAGTGCTGATACAGGAGTCCAGTGGCAGCAGAACAAGTTAAATAACATCATGTAAGCGCATCAGGTCCTGCCAAAGTCATCACAACTCTCACCGCAAACCACAGGCCATCGTCCTGCCCTGCACACGACACTCGCATCTCTACAGATCCTTCAGTGTATGAGACACACACTTCAATGTGCCATTTTACAACAATAAGAGTCAGTTATTGTAAAGACAAATTGCACAAGTTTAATGTTTGCCAAAACAAGCTTGTTTGGTTTGAATTGCTAACCCTAACTTTTATGCGATGACAGTCAGACTTCTTTAAGCGTGATTTAACCATATAAAACCTGTTTTATATGCAAATATCTAAGGCCTCTAAATGATCAACACATTAAACTTTGCTGAAAACCTGTCGCACACAATCTACCACATGCCGTCTGTCGTCTGATTGATAGTTTACACTTTTATAGGACTTTTATATATGTGTCTTTTTGCTGTGAAATCTGCACTGATTTTATCAAGTAAACCTAAGAATAACTTTGATATTGTTAGTAATATTTCAGCTGGACTGAAGCAGGTTTACTTGATTATCCAGACATTTTTTTTTAGAAAGCGTATCAAATATGCTCATCAGGCTTTTGAGGAAGGGTTATATTTGCTCATCTCTAAATCATCATAGTATTGCATTGCATAGTTTTTAATTAGTATTTGTAAACTTTTAGGTATAGTTATTATGAGGGATGTGCGAGACTAGTGGATTACACTAGTCCACTTGGAAAATACTAGTCGTTTACAATTTGTTTTTGCACATTTAATGTTTTGCTTTATATTTTTACAAAGGCTACATTTAAATTACGTCATGTTAATGTTACATCTTAAAATTAATATATTATTTTGAAAAAGTGTATATATATGAGGATGCTTTTTATGGTAATCCTGTCCTTCCGTCTAACAATGACACAGGCGATTCATTTAACCCATATGTGTGTGTTTGATTACAGTCTTATTTAGTTTATTGGAAAACATTTTTAAACATTTTCCAGCTTTTTTTCTGATTTGGTTCTGAATTTTGAGTTAGCAGCAGCAAAAAATAAGCCCATGAAATCCCAAATTGATTATATTAATTGTGATTAAAATGTAGTTTTCCGAGCACTAATTGTTTGTTGAGCTCTAACTATGGATATCGGTACATTTGTATATGCCAACAATGGTAGAAATGTAATTAATTTCAAAATTCATTACCGTTACCGTTAGTACATGACACTCTAATAACTATAGAAAGTCCTAAAATTAGTTTTTATTTAAATTATTTCTTTTCAAATTTTAAATCCTTATTCACCCAGATATTTTATATTTTTATGCATTTTATGTAAGTATATCTGCTATACTGCTATAAAGATCTCATTGATTTACATTATAAGCATCAGAATTTCATCACTTTTTTTGTCCATATTAATATCAGCATCTGCACCAAATTGCATATTTTTTTCTCAGTTTGGGTCTCTGAATAAAACTGAATAAAACTGAGCTGAGCCGTAAAAGCCTGATGGATCAATTATGATACGCACATGTAAACTTCAATGCAGTAAACGGTTTCCACTGGTCTATTATTTCACATGTCAGGCTTTACAGGATTAAGTGAAGTCTTTGGAGGTCACCGTGTTCTGACTCGGCTGTTGTTGAAATGAAACATCACAGCATCTCATCTAGCTGGCGTCAGACCTGAAGATTTGCCCCCCGCAGGACAAAACCGCTCAGAGCCAAAACTGGCACACGGACCGATGCTGAGAGGGGTGTGAAGGGCACGGACGCCAACGGCCGGACAATCCTAACCAACAAATCCCACAGGCACCGATCACAATGAGTGCCTGTGGTTCTTTAACACTAGAACTAACAAGGCGGTCATTTTGACCGTTTTAAAATTTTGCAATGTAATAACTTTGCTGAAATGAAACCCATATAGCTATAGTACACTGACTTTTCCTAAATATGTGTATATTTTGCTCTAATATTGTTATTTTATTAAAATTAAAAAACAGAGTATTTCTACCTAGAATGGCCATAACGGTCAAATTGACTGCACGCATTGCCTAGCAACTTTCTAGTTGTTTTTATATGCTATTGCTAAGCTAAAATGTAGCTTTACCTTTGAAATGTCAGCAAGAAAGAGATTGCGCAGAGGTTTTAGTCTTGATGATGCTGGTGGCTGCATAGGATTGTTTCCGATTCGTGTGATCCAAACATTTCCAGAACTCCAGAGCGTTGCAAAGTCCAAACATCAAAATGTATTGTAAAAAGATAGATGCAATCATTTGCAAAATTCACAACATGTTTTTATCTAACTAAATATTCTTCTTTAATCCATATTTGTTGCATTTAGACTTTCAAAAAAAACATTTTCTCTGGGGTGAAAAAACTTCTAGTAGCTCTTACACATTATATATCACAAAAAAGATCATAATATGCAGACCTATCTGCGTTCGCTTGGCGCTCAGTGCTCCATTTAATCCATGTTGTTTGATTTTGTTTGATTTTTGGATTTTGACACTTTTTTAGGGTGATGCCGTCATAAAATATGATGATAGACATATAAAGCTTAATTCTAAAACCTCAATAGAAGCTTTGAATGTAAATATGACATGACAAAAATGACATTCGGTGCAGTCTACGAACGGTCAGAATGACCGCTATGGCCATTTTAGTAGTTATAGATTTCCGGTAGTTCTAGTGTTAAAAAGGACCTAAGATGCTTTTTCTTCTTTTAGTGTGTGATGTTGCTGTTTGAGCAAGAAAAAGCTCCAGTTCTTCTCTATATCAGTGTCAGTGTTTCTGAACTCCTGAAACGCCTCCATTGTAGTCTTGAGTTCCCCTTCAGTCGGTCACGTTCGACGTACGTCGGACGTCACCGACGAATTGGGATCACTTCTGGGAGCCCCTATCAGCTTCGAGTGTATAGAGAACGGGCCAATGGCCATTGGCGTGCGAGATTTGCATCTCGCGCTCCGCCCCGCATCGCGGGTATAAAGCGGAAGCGGATGCAGCGCACATTTGTCATTCACTTCGGAGCCAAACAAGCTTCATGGAAGACTGTTCCTGCGTCAGCAGAGAGAGAGAGAGAGAGCAGAGAAGAGGCTTTTGTGCTGGGAGAGAAGGCACGTGCAGTGACAACCGCGAGCTCACCGAAATCGGTGAAACAAACTGCTGTTTTTACAGCATCCCGGTTGGTTCGGTGGGGGCGTTCCACGGTGAGTGCAAACACAGGCTGCACTATCCCCTGTGTTTGCCGCGGTTGTTCCTGGGTGCTTCGGCACGTTAAGAGCTTCTTCTAAAAGAGCAACACGGGTGTGAAATTGCGTCTTTTTCAAGATGTCATTCCACCCGTGCGTTTCTGGATGCGGTCGTTCCCTGTCACCAGCTGACGGTCACAATCGCTGCCTGACATGTCTGGGTATTCAACATGCCGAGGCAGCGTTTGTGGATAGTTCGTGTTCCCATTGCGGGAACATGACTATCTCGGCGCTAAGGTCGAGACTCGCCTACCTTCGGGAGGGTGGAGTCCCCTTACCTATGCCCCGATCTAGTGCTATCCCTGCCCAGCAGGATAGACCTACTTCGGCGAATAGCCAGGGTGACCTGAGGATCACGTTTAGGGCACACCCGCCGAGCCAGCCTCCGTGGGCCCCTAAACCCTCTGTAGTGCCGCAGCCGGTTGAGCTTTCGGAGGAAGTCGCTGGCCCCTCTCGAGGTGGTCCAACGGTGACCTTTGGAGCTCCAGCAGAGGATAGGATGTCGATCGCTGCATCGGAGGGGGAGTTTCAGTCCTCGGGGGATGAAGACCCGGCTGCGTTGCCTCCCTCTGGGAGAGTGGCGTTGTCCGAGACGGACCCCGAGCTGACGGCTATGCTTTCCCGGGCCGCCGAAAAGGTCGGGCTCGTGTGGAACCCTCCACCGTGTCCCGAGCCTTCTAGGCTGGATGATTGGTTTCTCGGGGCGGCTCGCGCTGGTTCTCAGCGTCCCGCCCCGGTGCCCTTCTTCCCGGAAGTGCATGAGGAGCTCACAAGGTCGTGGACGGCACCTTTTTCTGCCAGAAACCGGCCGAGTAGCTCCTCCCTCCTCACTACTCTCGACGGCGGGCCAGCCAAGGGGTACGTGGGGATCCCGCCGGTGGAACGGGCGGTCGCGATGCAACTGTGTCCGGCGTCCGCTTCCACCTGGCGCGGAGACCCACGCCACCCATCCAAGGCCTGTAAGTTCTCCTCCAGTCTAACTGGGAAGGCTTACAAGGCTTGTGGACAGGCTGCGTCCGCCTTGCATGCCATGGCGTTGCTCCAGGTGCACCAGGCCCAGGCACTCATGGACATGCACGAGGGTAGACCTGACCCAGAGCTCCTCCGGGAGCTCCGGACGGCGACGGACCTCGCCCTCCGGGCGACGAAAGTCACCGCCCGTTCCATTGGTCAGGCGATGTCCACTCTTGTGGTCCAGGAGCGACATCTCTGGCTCAACCTGGCCGATATGAGGGAGACTGATAAGTATCGGTTCCTGGACTCCCCCATTTCCCAGGTTGGGCTGTTCGGCGACGCGGTCGAGAGCTTTGCCCAGCAGTTCTCGACTGTCCAGAAGCAGACGGAGGCCATCAAACACATCCTGCCCCGGCGGTCAGCTGCTGCCCAGCCGCCGGCCGCAGCTCCTCCGCCTGCTCGTCGCCGAGGGCGGCCGCCCGCCGCCGCCCCCGCTCCCGCCCCAGCCCAGCAGCAGCCTCCACCAGGGCAACGGCGTGGAGCCGGCCGCGGGAAGGCCGTCCAGCCCGCTCAGGCCGCTGCCAAACCAGGTGGCAAGCGTCGTCGTAAGAGACCCTGAGACGGGCCACCCAGAGATGGAGGAGACAGCTCTTCAGGAGGTGGTGACAGCACCGCTCCTTCTCCCGCTGGAGGGCCGGGAGAGAATTTTATGTTCTTGTTTGGTTTCTGTTCCGCCACTGGCCTTCGGGCCAGTGGTACCCAAAACTTCAAAAAAAGAGCTGTTTCTAAAATCTCTGGGTGCCAAGAGAGCGCGCTTGGCGGTGTACGACGCTCCCATGCCTTGTCACCCTCCGGTGCCTCTCTTATCGCCAGCAGGGGGTGCTGGCTGTGTCCAGGACGCACACAAGAGGCCTCCGCACACTCGTGCACCCCCTCAGCGGAAGCAGGTAAGTGTTGCATTGCGCACTCAGACCCCACTTCGGGCCGCGATGCCGTCCGAGTCGGGTCCCTGCACTCCGCTGCGCTGCCCCGCTGCGGGTACGTCTGTGGTGCCGTTGGTCCCGCTGGTTCGGTCGCTGGGAGCCTGGTTAGCGCTCCCCAGCCCGTCCCGCTGGCTCATCCGTACTATCAGACTCGGCTATGCGATTCAGTTCGCTCGGCGGCCCCCCAAGTTCAGGGGCGTTCACTTCACCTCCGTGTCGAAGGAGGACGCCCCCGTGCTACGGGCGGAGATCGCAGTCCTACTGGCGAAGGACGCGATAGAGCCGGTCCCTCCAGCCGATATGAAGACAGGCTTCTACAGCCCGTACTTCATTGTACCCAAGAAAGGCGGCGGGTTACGGCCAATCTTGGACCTGCGGTTCTTGAATCGGTCCCTTCACAGGCTGCCGTTCAGAATGCTAACGCAGAAACGCATCTTCAGGTGCATCCGTCCCCAAGATTGGTTTGCAGCGATCGACCTGAAGGACGCGTACTTTCATGTCTCGATTCTCCCCCGACACAGACCGTTCCTACGCTTTGCGTTCGAGGGACGGGCATATCAGTACAGAGTCCTACCCTTCGGGCTGTCCCTGTCGCCCCGCGTCTTCACGAAGGTCGCGGAGGCGGCCATTGCTCCCATGAGAGAGCGTGGTGTTCGCATTCTCAACTACCTCGACGACTGGCTGATTCTGGCTCAGTCGAAGGCACAGTTGTGCGAACACAGGGACATGGTGCTCAGTCACCTCAGCCTGTTGGGACTTCAGGTCAACTGGGAAAAGAGCAAACTCTGCCCCGTGCAGAGGATCTCTTTTCTCGGTATGGAGTTGGACTCGGTCAATCTGACAGCGCGACTCACAGAGCAGCGCGTCCAGTCGGTGTTGAACTGCTTGAATTCGTTCAAATGCAGGACAGCGGTACCACTGAAACATTTTCAGAGGCTCCTGGGGCATATGGCATCCGCAGCCGCAGTGACGCCGCTCGGATTGCTTCATATGAGGCCGCTTCAACACTGGCTACACGACCGAGTCCCGAGATGGGCGTGGCAGAGCGGCTCATTCCGTGTCTCAGTAACACCGAAGTGTCGCCAAACCTTCAGTCCGTGGTTGGACCCTTCGTTCCTACGGGCAGGAGTTCCCCTAGAACAAGTGTCCAGGCATGCTGTGGTCTCCACGGATGCCTCATCCACCGGCTGGGGGGCCACGTACAACGGGCTTGCAGTTTCGGGTCTGTGGACGGGGCCTCAACTGCAATGGCATATCAATTGCCTCGAGTTGTTAGCAGTTCGTCTTGCGCTGGGCCGCCTCAAAGGGCCGCTACGAGGCAAGCACGTTCTGGTCCGTACGGACAACACTGCGGCCGTTGCGTACATCAACAAACAGGGTGGTCTACGCTCCCGCCGCATGTCACAACTCGCCCGCCATCTCCTCCTCTGGAGTCAGAAGCATCTGAGGTCGCTTCGTGCCATTCATATCCCGGGCCTGCTCAATCGTGCAGCCGACGAGCTCTCACGACAGCAAGTGCTCCCAGGAGAGTGGAGACTCCATCCCCAGGTGGTCCAGCTGATCTGGAGTCGCTTCGGGACCGCACAGGTAGACCTGTTTGCCGCCCCGGACACGTCTCACTGCCAGTTGTTCTATTCCCTGACCGGGGGGACCCTCGGCTCGGATGCGCTGGCACACAGCTGGCCCCGGGGCCTACGCAAATATGCGTTTCCCCCAGTGAGCCTTCTTGCGCAGACACTGTGCAAGGTCAGGGAGGACGAGGAGCAGGTCTTGCTAGTTGCGCCATACTGGCCCAACCGGACCTGGTTCCCGGAACTAGTGCTCCTCGCGACAGCACCTCCTTGGCCCATTCCTCTGAGGAAGGACCTCCTGACTCAGAGACGGGGCACCCTGTGGCACCCGCGTCCGGACCTCTGGAAACTCCATGTCTGGTCCCTGGACGGGACGCGGAGGTTCTAGGTGGCCTACCACAGGCTGTGGTAGACACCATCACTTCCGCCAGAGCCCCCTCTACGAGGCACCTCTACGCGTTGAAGTGGAACCTGTTCGTCGAGTGGTGTTCTTCTCGTCGAGAAGACCCCCGAAGATGTTCGATCGGCTCTGTGCTTTCCTTCCTGCAAGAAGGGTTGGAGCGAAGGCTGTCTCCCTCCACCCTCAAAGTGTATGTTGCCGCTATCGCCGCAAATCACAGCATGGTCGAAGGTAAGTCCCTAGGAAAGCACGATCTGGTCGTCAGGTTCCTGAGGGGGGCGAGGAGATTAAATCCGCCTCGCCCTCACTCTATACCCTCTTGGGACTTGCCCCTGGTGCTAACCGCATTACAGAGGGCTCCCTTTGAGCCTTTGCAGTCAGTAGAGTTAAAAATCCTGTCCTGGAAGACAGTACTCCTGACTGCATTGGCTTCCATCAAGAGGGTAGGGGACCTGCAGGCATTTTCGGTCGACGAATCGTGCCTGGAATTCGGGGCGGGTAACTCTCAGGTAATCCTGAGACCCCGGCCCGGATATGTGCCCAAGGTTCCCACCACTCCCTTTCGGGACCAGGTGGTGAACCTGCAAGCGCTGCCTTCGGAGGAGGCAGACCCAGCCCTGGCTTTTCTCTGTCCCGTTCGCGCTCTGCGGACTTACGTGGACAGAACGCAAAGCTTCAGGACCTCAGAACAGCTCTTCATCTGTTACGGAGGCCAGCAGAAGGGAAAGGCTGTCTCCAAGCAGAGGATGGCTCACTGGATAGTGGATGCCATCGCCTTGGCGTATGAAACCCAAGGCGTGCCCTGCCCGCTTGGGTTGAGGGCCCACTCCACTAGGAGTGTGGCCTCTTCCTGGGCGCTGGCACACGGCGCCTCGCTGACAGATATATGTAGAGCTGCGGGCTGGGCGACACCTAACACGTTCGCTAGATTCTATAGCCTCCGTGTAGAGCCGGTTTCTTCCCGTGTGCTCGCTTCAAATAGCCGGTAACACCGAAGTGCCCGTTCTAGTGTCGGCTTGCTGCGCCATTCCCCTCCTCATGGACCGGATACGTGCGCTGATATGCTCCAGTCGAGTTCCCCAGCACGGCGAACCCTGTTGAGTCCTCCGCAACCCGTGGCAGTCAGACGTGGCGGAGCGTCCGACGCCAGGTCTAACACTCGTATGCATTGGTGGAACTTGTGTTAGGCTGGGTATCCATATGTTGTGACCCCTACGGCGGTCCCATATGTGTATTCTTCCACGGTACGGCTCCCTACGGCGAGCCCGTGTCTTTCCCTTGGCAGAGCTCGCTCTGCCGTCTCTGTGCGGTGTAGTCTCCCGCCTGCATTGGCCGGGGCCACCCCTGGGACTTCCGTATGTTGTACTGCCCACGGCCAGTCCATACATGTATATTCCACATGATACCTCCCTACGTGTAGGATGTGGCTTCCGCAGCGGCCCCCCGGGGCACGCTTTCCCAGCGTTATCCAATACTCTGCTGAGTGGGTCTTGCGGAACAGCAGCAGTGACTCTCCCTGCGTAGGTTCCCCGCCCCGAACAGACGGGGGTCTGAGGGGCTTTCGCTGGGCGCTGGAAGTGGTAGTAACTGTGGCGTTTTCCATAGGGATCCCAATTCGTCGGTGACGTCCGACGTACGTCGAACGTGACCGACTGAAGGGGAACGTCTCGGTTACGTATGTAACCCTCGTTCCCTGAAGGAGGGAACGGAGACGTACGTCCCGTCGCCACAGTTGCTGTACCATCACTGCAGCGGCCGAGTCACTAGTTCGGCTCCTCAGTGAAAAACAAATGTGCGCTGCATCCGCTTCCGCTTTATACCCGCGATGCGGGGCGGAGCGCGAGATGCAAATCTCGCACGCCAATGGCCATTGGCCCGTTCTCTATACACTCGAAGCTGATAGGGGCTCCCAGAAGTGATCCCAATTCGTCGGTGACGTCCGACGTACGTCTCCGTTCCCTCCTTCAGGGAACGAGGGTTACATACGTAACCGAGACGTTTTCTTCTGGAACCAACACATCACAATATTCCTCATTATAATAATTCATACTCAGAATAAAGGGTTGCATTAGTTAGTCGTGTGTTGAAACTGGCGGTTATGGTAAGGGGCGGGACATTTCCTAAACACCAATCACAACACACTGCTCCAGCCGACCAATCAGAGCACATTGTGCTTTTCAAAAGGAGGGGCTTCATAGAGACAGGAACTAAACAGAGCGTTACTGACAGACTGGGAAGAGAGGAGCCGCAACAATGGAGAATATGAGGAAATAATCAACATTCAAGCAGGAAAACCTGCTCTAGTAGAGCCAGAAACACTAAAGACTTTGAGAAAGGGCATAATTTGGTCACTAAACTGCAGCCGTATGTGTGTCACGATCCTCCCGTGACTCGTGGCTCCTCCAGGCTATTAATGTAAACTAACAGCTTTAATGATACACATCTGATCCACTGGGAACCATCAGCACAAAACCTGCACAACAGTGATTACAGCAGTAGTGAGAGAGAGATGGAGAGTTTATGAAGGACTAAATAAGAACCTAATGGAAATATTTTGGCCTTTGCACTTGTAGATTATATAATGTCTATATAATGTTGATGCTCAGAATTGCACTGAAAAAAAAAAACAGACACACGCCTTTAGCTCACAATACACAGCTCACGACTCCTTGTATCCTAACGACACACAAGGAAAATAGGAACGTGCACACAGAACGAAGCACAACGCATCTGAAAATAATGCTTCAACACGTGTGATTAAACCAGTGCAAAGCAAACCAGAAATATTTTATGAGTGCAGACAGAAACTCACGTCCAGAGATATAGACGATCAGCAGCCCTGCAAAACACGTGATGGAGAAGATGTTTCCCATGCAAAAGATCAAAATCAGGTCTGAATGATATTCACAGCGACATCAGATCATCCGAAGACATGCTTTATGAAAATGGCTGAAATGTGTGTTTGTGTTTCCGCTGATGCTGCTCTGATCCACAACACACACACTTCACTTCACTCTTAAAGATAAAGCTTCCTCGATTATTATCTTTTTACCATAACACTTTGTTCTTGAATTGTTCTTGAATTTGGAGATTAAAAAAGCTCCTGATATTTCATTAATAGTTCTTCTATGACATCAGGCTGTAAAAGCATTTTTGTTTTTAACTGGAACCTTTATTTTTAAGAGTGCAAGTTCTTTCAAATGCCAGCAGTTTAACATGGAAGCTTGTTTCCGCCACAGAATAAAAAATAATAGTCACAATTATATATAAATATATAAATATATAAAGAGATATAAACTCGCAATTACGAGAAAGAAAGTCAGAATTGTGAGAAAAAAAGTCGCAATTACGAGAAAAAAGTCAGAATTGTGAGATAAAAAGTCAGAATTACGAGAAAAAAAGTCGGAACTGAGATAAAAAGTCGCAATTACGAGAAAAAAGTCAGAATTGTGAGATAAAAAGTCATAATTACGAGAAAAAAAGTCGGAACTGAGATAAAAACTCGCAATTACGAGAAAGAAAGTCAGAATTGTGAGATAAAAAGTCGCAATTACGAGAAAAAAGTCAGAATTGTGAGATAAAAAGTCGCAATTACGAGAAAAAAAGTCAGAATTGTGAGATAAAAAGTCGCAATTACGAGAAAAAAAGTCGGGAAAAAAGTCGGAACTGAGATAAAAAAGTCGCAATTACAAGAAAAAAGTTAGAATTGTGAGATAAAAAGTCGCAATTACGAGAAAAAAAGTCAGAATTGTGAGATAAAAAGTCGTAATTACGAGAAAAAAAGTCAGAATTCTGAGATAAAAAGTTGTAATTACGAGACAAAAAAGTCGGAACTGAGATAAAAAGTCGCAATTACGAGAAAAAAAGTCGGAACTGAGATAAAAAGTCATAATTACGAGAAGAAAAGTCAGAATTGTGAGATAAAAAGTCACAATTACGAGAAAAAAAGTCAGAACTGAGATAAAAAGTCGCAATTACGAGAAAAAAAGTCAGAATTGTGAGATAAAAAGTCGTAATTACGAGAAAAAAAGTCGGAACTGAGATAAAAAGTCGCAATTGCAAAAAAAGTCAGAATTGTGCGATAAAAAGTTGCAATTATGAGAAAAAAAGTCAGAATTGTGAGATAAAAAGTCGTAATTACGAGAAAAAAGTTAGAATTGTGAGATAAAAAGTCGTAATTATGAGAAAAAAAGTCAGAATTCTGAGATAAAAAGTTGTAATTACGAGAAAAAAAGTCGGAACTGAGATAAAAAGTTGCAATTACGAGAAAAAAAGTCGCAACTGAGATAAAAAGTCGCAATTACGAGAAAAAGTCGGAACTGAGATAAAAAGTCATAATTACGAGAAAAAAAGTCAGAATTGTGAGATAAAAAGTCGCAATTACGAGAAAAAAAGTCAGAATTGTGAGATAAAAAGTCATAATTACGAGAAAAGTCATAATTACCTTTTTTATTTTTTATTCTGTGGCAGAAACAAGCTTCTATCGTTTTATAAACATCCATGATCCCAGCTAACAGAAATATGTCCTAAGAACATTTTGAAAACGTTTCCCATTAAGTTATGGAAAAGTTATTTCTCAGAACGGTTTTTGAATGTTTTAAAAACATTTTTTCTTGTTTATGCGAAGGTTAGGGGAACGTTCCAGTTGATAATTTTACAAACATTATGGGAACGTTACATGTTGAACATTTGATAATAAGTAGTAAGTGTTAGATGAACGTCCAACTAAAACGTTTCAATGAGAATGTTATTGCCCCTTTTACATTTCCGGAAGTCGTCATAGTTGGGTAAACTTCTACAGCGGTGAATGAGAGACTACATTAGATATTGTTTTTTGTGTTCCGATTTGCTCAAATAGCAAAAGAAAAATTCTACAATAGTGTTTTCACAACTTTCAAAAAGAGTAAAAAAAAATAGAGCGAGAGAGAGATTGATAAGGGCAGTCAGAAGAGAGAAAGTCACTGCCACAGCCGCCCTCACAGTAGAGATAACTAGTTTTTTTTTTTTGTAATTTGATGCAAAGGTAATATAATACTAAGTATAGTGTTATAAATGTACATACATTTTTAAAAAAAAAAGAGAAAAAAAAAAGAAAAAACTTAGCAGGATTTACGATGCTGATGACCGTTAAAACCGTTAACACGCGTCATCACAGTCTGTGAAAAAGGTCCGTTAACTTTGAATGAACGTTCTATTAACGTTACTGGAAGAACGTTTGTTCATAACTTTGAGAGAACCTTGCCATAACGTTCAGAGACACACACAGAGACTCGTTTATATATGGAGAGGAACCAAAAGAAACCAAAGTCCGACCTTTATGCATCCCGGTGAACCGGTCCTTGAGCACCGTGAGCTCGTAGATCTTGCCGAACTCCTCGAACAGCGGCTTGAGGTCTTTCTCCTCCAGGTTGCGCGGGATCTGGCCGATGAAGAGCTTGATGGCATCGTGATCTTTCATGGGAATCGCGCTGTTGAGTCCGTTCATTCTGCCGGAGCTGTTCGCGGTGCTGAAGCCATTCTCCGCCGTGACCGAGGCCATCTTTCTCCCTCCCGCGCGCTGTGTCTCCCGCTCTCTACCATCCACTCCTCTCCTCTCTCTCTTTCTTTCTCTTTCTCTCCCTCTATCACGGCTGTACACTCCCCTCTCGGTTTGATGTATCTCTCCGCGTTTTCTCCTCAGGATTCTTTCACTTTCTCCATCTGTCTCGCTCCCCGTGTGTCAGCTGCCACTCTGACTCGTGACGTCAGCTCGCGCCTTTTGAATAGACCCGCGGTTCATTTGCATAATAAGTCCGGGCCGGCCAATCACATGGCGGCGTGAGTGAAGGCGCTCATTTCGGGGCGGAGCGAGAAGTCTCACATTTGTACGGCGTTTAAAAGATTTAGATCTCGAATTTGTGTAAAAGCAACATGTTGTGAAACTGCATTTAGAGTGTGTATAAAATAACACTAAAATAACACTAAAATAGCGTAATAATTTGTACTGAAATACCCAACATCTAAAATAAAAATAGCTAAACAAATAGTTATTATTCTATCTATCACATTAGGATAAAAATAACACCGTTGCATGTTTTAGCTGAAATTATTGGTTTTATTTTACATTTTACACGTTGTATACATTGCTCATTTACAGTATAGGTTGATGAAAATTAATTCATGCTTGTCTGTGCTTGGCTACATGCATTTTATATTACAAAATTATATTATATGTGACCCTGGACCACAAAACCAGTCATAAGTGTCAATTTTTGGAAATTGAGATTTATACATCATCTGAAAGCTGAATAAATAAACTGATCCATTGATGTATGGTTTGTTATGATATTTGGTCGAGATACAACTATTTGAAAATCTGGAATCTGAGGCTGCAAAAAATCTAAATATTAAGAAAATCTCCTTTAAAGTTGTCCAAATGAAGTCCTTAGCAATGCATATTACTACTAATAACACATTTTTGATATATTTACGGTAGGACATTTACAAAATATCTTCATGGAACATGATCTTAATATCCTAATGATTTTTGGCATAAAAGAAAAATCGATAATTTTGACACATACAATGTATTGTTGGCTATTGCCACAAATATACCCGTGAGACGCATGACTGGTTTTGTGCTCCAGGGTCACATATTAAAAAAGTGTTGATATTATAATGGTATTTTTCAATGTTCATGAAGTAGTCATCCAGTATATTTCAGAGTACCATGCTATTATATGATACCATCATTGTACCATGGCAAAAATATATCAAAATATGACTTTTTATGTGTTTATCATAAAATTGTGAATGAATACAATAGAATATATGCAATATTCCACCACTGTGTTATTTAGAGTGTCTTCTGTAAAATGAGACCATTTTTATCAATTTACTCCAATGTATGTGGGTAGGGCGCTCTTTAAAATTTAGATATGCCTAATTCTCTAAAAAAAATTCAAAATATGCTGCAGAGCTGAACTGGTTAATTTGCTGATTTTAGACTCACTGTTCTTCTGCATCTCAAATGTCTGTAAATGCATGTATACATTAAAAAAATAATCTGTCGTTAAATAATTGAATGTAAGTAATACACATTTACACATTCTATACATTGCTTATTTACAATATAGTATCGGTTGATAAAAATTAATTAATTCTTGGCTGAGCTTGCCAACAAGCATTTTGTGTTTAAAAAAAAAAAAAAAGTATGTTGATATTATGGTATTTCTCAATGTTCATGAAGTAGTCATCCAGTATATTTCAGAGTACCATGCCATTATATGATACCATCATTGTACCATGGCAAAACTCATGTTTGAATTGCTGATTTTAGACTCACTGTTCTTCTTCATCTCAAATGTCTGTATATGCATGTATACATAAAACACTTCGTCATTAAATAATTGAATGTAATCATTTTGTATTGATTGACTTTTAACGACTGGCATCATTCAGGCATTAGATTGTCAATTATATTGCATTGTGTCGCTGTCCGTGGTGCTGAATCACAGCACATGATGTTTGGATGTTTAATAGCATTAATCAGTTCTGGGGGGTATTCCAGAAAGCAAGCTTAACTTACCGTCACATATACCTTGAACTCTTGGTTGATTAACCCAAAGCTTGCTTACTCGAGGTATGCTGGTTCCAAAAACACATCCGGGAGTAAGTTTACACAACTCAGAGTATGTTCCCGGTTAACACACAAGACATTCTCAACAGAGCGACGAATCGATGATTCACCATGGAAACAGACGCTAAGAAAAAGCGCGCCATTCTACTTCCTTCTTCTTTTGTTTAATGGCGATTTACATAATCTACTTAATGCACATCGCCCCCTATTTGATGGTTGTGCAATCATTTTTTCAGTCACGTTTAATAAGTAATAAATTCACTGAGAATAAGGATTATATTGTTTGTTTGATGCTAATTAACTTAATGCAGATCCATGTGTGAGATGACAATAAAATAAATTTAAACATTGCCTTGTTATAATAGCAAACTGTCCTCCAAAAAAAAAAACTACTCTATAGGTCGTTTTTCAAGCACCTTATTACGACCTATATTTACGTTTTAAAGTCATGCGCCCTTGGCTGGCGTAAAAATAATGACAGTGTCGTGTTACGTCTGACGTCATGAAATGACGTATGACTGTCGTTACCAATCAAAATGCGTGTTCATTTAAATGCAATGTGTGGACTTTTTACCACCATTTGTCATATTTCCATTCAGCAAAAATCGTTTTTTATTAACAACTACACCCACCCCACCCCTAAACCTACCCAGTGATTTACAGTGCATACACACTTTATGAGCACATGCGTTCCCTGGGATCGAACCCACGACTGCATGATCACATGAGAACATGTTGCTGTATATTGCAATGCTCGACCAATTGAGCTATGCAAAACCTGAAATATGACGCAGATAAAAGGGAACAATGCATTAAAATGAAAGTGTCCTGTTGTCGATAGGGGCACAGCTGTAGTAAACGCTCCTATGGGTCGTATTTCAGGGAAGTGACAAACGATTGGCGTATTGGTTGGAGGACATGTTGCATAATAGAGCTTTAGAATTAATATATAATATTGTATATTATACAATTGTAACTATATAACATATTTTGTTATATTAATATAACTATATTAATTATATAACACACATCTGAATACCTCTTAAGCAATCTAACCCTGGATCATGAGCTGCTCCGGAGTAAGTTATGTTCAGAGAGTGAGTTGCTATGGCTACTTACATACCCTGAAAGTTACCTCCGTTTTTGGAACCGAAAGTTGAGGTTATCCGCTTACCCTTAAACATACCCAGGTATGTCACATAACCTGCTTTCTGGAATACCTCCCAGATTTGACTGTCTAAACTTGAATTTTGCAGGTAAAGGAAGCAGACAATGATATCGATATCTGATTTATCTACATCAATTACAACACGGCGTCAAGAGAACGAAGAGTAACTGTCACTAGAAAGGAAAAAAAAGAAGGAAAATCCCATTTGACTGTTCAGTGTCGCTGTCCGTGTGCACAACAGCATTAATCAGCAACATGAGCACTTCCAATCACAGGGCGGAGTGAGTCAAGGCTATTATAGTGCAGTGTGTCGCTGTCCGTGGTGCTGATCTCACAGCACATGATGTTTAATAGCATTAATCAGCTCTGATTTGACTGTCCGAACTTTTAATTTTGCAGGTGATAATGTCAATATCTGGTTTATCTACATCAGTTACAACATGACGTCAAGAGAACGAAGAGTAACTGTCACTAGAAAGGAAAGAAAAGAAGAAAAATCCCATTTGCCTGTTCAGTGTCGCTGTCCGTGGTGCTGAACACTGTGCACAATAGCATTAATCAGTACTATTGAACATAAACAGCAACATGAGCACTTACTACCCACATATTCTCATATTCTGACACTTGTCTGCTTGCTGTTCAACAGATGCATTTTCCTTCTTGATTCTATTGCTTATTACATATCATTTTCATTTTCTTTCAGTGCTAGATCACCTCAGGGAGTGAAAATCTCCATGTCATTTTTAAACGTATCCCGCCGTGTTTTATGAGCTGAGCTGGAATGGAAACCGTAACTGGTCCCCTTGTCAACAGCTTTCATTTGCATAAAGGCGTCGCTAATTTGGCCCCCGTGTCGTTTATCGGGCTTGTGATTTTTTTGTGGTTCCTCAGCTGGGAGCGGCAGCACAGCTGTGATCATCACATCTCAGACGCAGGGACTGAACGCTGGATGTCATTATGCTGGCAGGCGAGGACGGGAGAGTCTGTAAGAGGCAGATTTTCAGGGTTTCTTCACTCACGCTGATGTAAAGACAGACACCTGTACGACAGGAGAGAGATACAACAGCTGGAGTCAAAACCCTGCTGAGACACAGACAGACAGAAAGGAGAGAGAGAGAGATCTTTACACTAAACATTTATTTGCTGATTATGTTCACTGCACCCTGTCCAAACTTTAATTTTGCATGGGGATGATGTCAATATCTAATTTATCTACATCAATTACAGCACGACGTCAAGAGAACGAAGAGTAACTGTCACTAGAAAGAAAAGAAAAACTACTTGAAATCCCTAAGTCATAAGTCTTGGCAATAGCCAACAATACATTGCATGGGTCAAAATTATCGATTTTTCTTTTATGCCATCATTAGGATATTAAGATCATGTTCCATGAAGATATTTTGTAAACGTCCTACTGTAAATATATCAAAAATGTATTATTAGTAGTAATATGCATTGCTAAGGACTTAATTTGGACAACTTTAAAGGAGATTTTCTCAATATTTAGATTTTTTTGCACCCTCAGGTTCCAGATTTTCAAATATTGTCCTATCCTAACAAACCGTACATCAATGTAAAGTTTATTTATTCAGCTTTCAGATCATGTATAAATCTCAATTTTAAAAAATGTACCCTTATGACTGGTTTTGTGGTCCAGGGTCACATATGAGACTTGTTTAGCATGTGTTCTGTTCTGTTTAGTATTTTTAAAATCGAGTCCAACACATCCACATTCAAATGTCGCAAAAATGTTTAGGGATTATGCATAATATTACATCAAATAAAATTTCAATGTAGGGTCTGAACTTAATAAAACAGGTCTGAATATTTTTGCAAGGCATCTAAAAGGATAGACTTCTATTGTCTTAAAAAACAGATAATTATAAATACTATAGATTGGGGTTCTTGAGTTGATGAAAAGCTGATCATTTATTAAATCATAAAGAAAATGGCAAATTAAAATAAATACATAATTTTACAATACAAACACACTAAAAATGGATTAAATATTATATTGTTTGGCTGCATGTCATGTGACCATTAGAGATCCATGAAGATGCAAATGTTTTGTTAAATTATTGAAATATTAACTTTCACATGCAAAGAATATTTTACCTCAAAGGCATTTGGCTGAAAAAATGTTTTTGCATTTTTAGAAAGAATTAATAAATCATTTACTTTATTTATATATTGTTTTTAATCAAATAATTAAAATTAGGATGTGCCTAAATAGAGGTTTTATTTTTCTGTTGACAAATTGGTCTATATTGAGCCACACACACACATACACTCACTCACTCACTCACTCACTCACTCACTCACACACACACTCACTCACTCACTCACTCACTCACTCACTCACACACACTCACTCACTCACTCACTCTCTCACACACACACACACACACTCACTCACTCACTCACTCACTCACACTCAATCACTCTCTCTCTCTCACACACACACACACACACACACACACTCACTCTCACACTCACTCACTCACACACACGCACACACACTCACTCACTCACTCACTCACACACACTCACTCACTCTCTCACTCACTCACTCACTCACTCACTCACTCACTCACTCACTCACTCACTCACTCACACACACTCACTCTCTCTCACACACACACACACACACACACACACACACACACACTCACTCACTCACTCACTCACTCACACACACACACTCACTCACTCACTCACTCACTCTCACTCACTCACACACTCACACACTCACACACTCACTCACTCACACGCTCACTCACTCACTCACTCACACACGCGCGCACACACACACACACACACACACACACACTCACTCACTCTCACACTCACTCACTCACACACGCGCACACACACACACACACACACTCACTCACTCACACACGCACACTCACTCACTCACTCACTCACTCACTCACTCACACACACTCACTCACACACACTCACTCACTCTCTCACACACACACACACTCACTCACTCACTCACTCACACACACACACACACACACACACCAGTGGATCTGACTTCATGATGTGCTTTCACATTTTGTGCCGGTCCACACAGGGCTCATTTGTGCGTCTGCCTGTCTTCATCTGTTTAAAGCAGCAGCTGCTCTGTTTAGACTCCGGCCGACCCTTAATGCCTCCAGCAGGACGCGGAATAAAGAGACGCACTGAATGCATCCAAGAAAGACAAACACACGAGAGGTCACCCACACTGCCATGAGTCATCCAGTTACGCCGGCTAATGAATCCCACAATCCTCTCTGGCTGCCGCCCCTGGTCCTCTGAAGCAGACCGACACGTCCAGCCGCGCTCACGTCTCCTACAGAGAGCAGAAAACACAGCCCATAATGAGGACCAACAGCAGAATAATGGGACTGAACACAGCTCTGGATGAATGTGTCTGCTACACTTAATCGCCGTCACTCCCGTTTGTTTTCTCCTAAAAATTACATTTGATACTAAAAATACTTCTGGTTTTCGATTATTATACACAATTATGAATTGAGAGAGAATAAAGAGAGAGAGTGAGGTAATGTTTATAATATTTACAGAAAAAGACTGTAAAATTCTACCGTAAAAACCTGTTAATTAGTTAAAGGTGCTGTGTGTAGAATTCAGAAACCCTTGTTATTAGCGACACCGGTGGCCGTAAAGTGAACTGCAGCCTCGCACTCGTGCACACGTGACATACAAGAGACTGAACGTGATTCAATGCCCCGATATACTCACGGCGCAAAAAAGTCGCAATTGTGAGAAAAAAGTCAGAATTACGTGTTTTGTTTTTTATTCTGTGGCGGAAACAAGCTTCTATCGTTTTATAAACATCCATGATCCCAGCTGACAGAAATCTGTCCTGAGAACATTTTGAAAGCGTTTCCCATTAAGTTATGGAAAGTTAAGTTATTTTTCGTTCCTTGCATAGAAGTATAAGAAGCTGTAAATACCTTTGCAGTGATTTACTGATAATCGACGGCGTCCACACTGCCGAGAGCGACTTTAGATGAATATGTGAATATGTGCTGCGCGCTTTCCTCTCAATAACTAAAAAACACAACAAAAATGAGAAACATCAGTTCAGAAAGCATCTGATCATAGTGATGTGGATATGTTTGCTCCAGCGCTGCGATTCATCATTCATCATGTCTACAGATGAGCTCATTAAAATAAAATAGTTTGATTATAAAGTATATTTGGGACTATAGACTGTATAGATCTGGCTATGTGAGACTATAGTTTGAATGAATCCCTTGACATTACAGTGCAGAACGGCTCTTTCGCTGTTATCCTGAACATTGTATAAGCATTCATATCATGTGTCATTCAACAGAAGCATGTAAACATCCTTTTGATTTTCCCGGCAAAAACGTCCAGAATCCTTCAAATAAACATCTACAGGCTTTCATAGACAACCTAGGAAGTTGTGGAAGGTCTCGTTTTTTAAGTTTCTTTACTAGTTGTTCAAACATTGGCAATAAAAAAGTGATTAATGCATGAAAATTCTTACATACACTATATTGCCAAAAGTATTGGGACACCCCTCCAAATCACTGAATTCAGGTGTTCAATCACTTCATGGCCACAGGTGTATAAATCAAGCACTAGGCATGCAGACGCTTCTACAAACATTTGTGAAAGAATGGGTCGCTCTCAGGAGCTCAGTGAACTCAAGCGTGGTACCGTGATAGGTTGCCACCTGTGCAATAAGTCCATTCCTGACATTTCCTCACTACTAAATATTCCACGCTCAACTGTTAGTGGGATTATAACAAAGTGGAAGCAATTGGGAACAACAGCAACTCAGCCATGAAGTGATAGGCCACGTAAAATCACAGAGCGGGGTCAGCAC